>JAYMTK010004068.1:0-11533 GCA_036897405.1 Pelargonium myrrhifolium | reverse complement strand
AATGATAGTCCAATAGAGCAAGTACAACTCACAGTTCCAATCAAAGATGAACCATCACAGGCTGCCTTAACGTTTCAAACATGGATTCTTGGCCTCACATCTTGTTGCCTTCTTGCCTATGTGAACAACAATTCTTTGGCCATCGACAGAAACAGATGTAAATAAACTCAGTTTCAGCACAGATTCTGGCTATCTATACCTTCTATATTTTCTGTTCTAAGCAATCAAAAAAGAGCACAAACACAAATATACGAATTTGTAAAATTTTCACCAAAAAATTAGGGTTGAAGATTCAAACCTTAAACCGAGACAGGAAACCTAATCGGTTGACAAAGTCACGATTGGGCTCTTCAGATTGAAGCTTCAAACGTAGAAATCAGCTTCGAGAGAGACGCCACATTGATTTGAAGATCACCAGGGTGAGAGTTCATCGAGAGATCGCCAGATGCGGTTACTCTCGGTAGAGATCGTCTTTCAATTTGTTTTTGTTTGTTTTGTTTTGCTTTATTTAAGCGTTTTATTTCAAATTATGAATTTTAATCCATTACAGGTCCTAATAGTTTTTACTCTAACTAAAAGTTTTAGTCCAGATTCAAATAAAATAGTTTTTGGTTGCAGTTATAAAGCGTAGATAAAGCCCATTAAAGGCCCAAATTTAAATGCAGTTTATAACTGCAACTAAATACTGCAGTCTTAGGCCCAATTTGTTGTAGTGGTATATATATAGAGAGAGAAATTCATGGGAGGGTGGTAGTATCATATGTGTCGGGTTATAATTCGTTAAACTTAATTTTAATGTACAAAAATATGAGATACGTGTTTGCCACGTAGACTGCTATGTCACTTTATACAAAAAAATTTTACAAAATTTGAGACATTTAACATTTTCCATATATATATACAAGATGGGTACATTTGAAAATAGAATGCACAAATTAAATGTTTCATTATCTTATACATGTTGGATATATATAATATATGAGGTTGTTGTAGGTATGTTGTTGATCACCAAGCAGGTCAATTTCAGTCTACTGTAGATTTTATGCCTCAGAAACTATTATTGAATCGTCAATCACTAATTAGACGTGCAAACAAAATCGTAAACAATAATCAAAATAAGCAATCGCTCACGAGCACATAACAAATTTACGTGGTTCGACATATGCACTTGTCCATCGACTACAGTTGAATTTTATTGGATTGAATTCGGTTACGATTATCAAATGGTGTGTGAATTAATAAGATAAACACACACATAACAAATGGTGGTGTTTTTGATCATTTGGAGATAGGAAGCTGTGATTCTAACCGACACTTTTGGGAATTAAAAGTAGAAGAGGAGGCGTAAAATAACTTCCAAGCTGAAATGCTTGAGAATTAAAGTTTGTAAAAATTTGGTGTCACTATGTAATTCTGAGGAAGGGATGGCAGATCGAGGTGATCATATTGGCAATATTAATAATATGGTTGAATTTGAAGACTTGAAGATCGAGAATTGTCCATCTCTGACGACAGACGGATTGAAGTTACTTGGTGGTGCAGTTAAGAAACTTAATCTCAAGGAATGCAACCAATTAGAGACACTTCCGGAGGAGTGCATCATGTCAACGTCGTCGTCATCATCGACACCAACAGTTGTTGAAGAGATACAGATAAGGCAGTGTCCAAATCTGAAATGGTTGCCAGATGGCAGATAGCCTACATAGCCTCACAAATCTCACTTCTTTGGAGTTGATTGTATGTGATGGTATTGAGTGTTTCCCAGAAAGTGGCTTGCCCATCCCCAACCTCAAATCTTTATCAATTGAGAGTTGTAGCAATCTATGGAGTCTCCCAAGGAATATGCACAATCTCATATCTCTTGAAAGTTCGAGTATAATGGGATGTCCAAGTGTGGTATTCTTTACAGAGGATCAAGGGCGTTTGCCTCTTCCTCCTAATCTAAGTTATCTTACAATCGATTATTGTTCAAATATGAAGTTGTCAATGTCAGAGTGGGAATTGGATAAACTCACCTCTCTTCAAGACTTGTGGATAAGAGGAGTCCATAAAGTGCCAGAATTAGATGAGGCAATTCTAACCACTACTTTGCAGCTTCCCACTTCTCTAATTGATCTAACTATCACTAGCTTCAACAATTTGGAATCCATAACTTCATCTTCATGGGGAATCCAAAACCTCACTTCCCTTAGAGGGTTAAATCTTGAGAAGTGCCCAAAGCTCAGGTACTTGCCAAATGAAGACCTCCCTCCCACACTTGAACTGCTAAGTATCATAAACTGTCCAATAGTTGCAAAGAAATGCTCAGAAGGAAAAGAAAAATATTGGCCCCGAATCTCTCGAATCCCATACATCTACATTGACTAAGGTACGTAACCAATGAATCGGTTGTCGGTGATATAGTCGCGTCTCTTGCGTGGTCGTGAATTTTGAAAATAAAAAAGTAATTCAATTGTCTGAAAAGAATAGTAATTGTCTATCATATGATTTGGATGTTCTACTTTCGAACATTAATTAGTTAATTTCTGTTTGTTTGTTTCTTTTGTCAATTTCAGGACATATCTTCCAACAACACATAAAGATCAGAGGATGGAATGAAATTGTGGAATTGCTTTTGTTTTCTTTATTTAGAGTACGTAGTGTATATATATAGAGAGAGAGAAATTCATGGGAGGGTGGTAGTATTATATGTGTCGGGTTATAATTCGTTAAACTTAATTTTAATATACAAAAATATGAAATACGTGTTTGCCACGTAGACTGTCATGTCACTTTGTACAAAAAAATTGTACAAAACTTGGAACATTTAGTATTTTCCTAAATTAAATAGTAGGGACTCATTAGGCGAAATAGTTGATTTCATTTGGTCTCTCGAGATCTCATGTTCAAGTCTCGGTGTTAAAAAAAAAAAGAGTTAAATAGTAGGGGCAAAATTGACTTTTCACTGTACATGCCCCCAAGACAAGAAACAAAAACCAATCTTTCACTAATCCAACAGCTCTCTCTCCCTATAAGAAACAAAAAATATAAAAACAAAAGAAAACAAACAATGATTTGATCTTCCATTGTTGGTTTCCTTAGAACACAGATTGAGACTTTGAGAACACCTACACATCAAAAATCATTTCAATCCCAAACCGCACAAACCGCCCAATTCCTCTCCGAATTCACTTCCTCTCTCGCCACTTGTATCCATTCCCAAAATCCAAAACTCAAATCCTCAAACAACACCAAAACAATCGACAACACGAAAAACAATTTTCCAAAACAGAAACTCAGATTTCAAAACCCATTTTTCCGAATCAAAAACCAGAGAATCGCAGAACCAAAAATCGACCCACCTGACCTCACCTTCCCCAATTCCCATTCATGGCCTGACCCGATTTTTTGAATTTTGTTTTCCATTTTTTGGCTGTTTTTTTTCGAGTTTCGTCGATCTGGGTCTTCCTTAATGGGAAATGTGACGTCGAATGTGGCCGCAAAGTTCGCGTTTTTCCCGCCGGACCCGCCGTCGTATGACGTGTACAGGGAGGATGGGAGGCTGGTGTTCTCCGGCGTCTCCGCCGATAAGAACATGGACGTGCATTTGCTGGACACCAAGGGAGGGAACAAGGTTGTGGCTACGTTTTGGAAGCACCCTTTTGCGCGATTCACGCTCTTGTATTCGCACGGAAACGCCGCTGATTTGGGCCAAATGCATGAGCTCTTCATTGAGCTCAGAGCTCATCTCCGAGTCAATATTATGAGGTGTGGGTTGTTTGGTTTCTGGGTTTTGGTTTTTGGAAAATTTGAGCTTTCAATGGGTTTGGTTTGGTGGGTTATTTGTGATTGTGATTTGTGTTTTTGTGTTTGCTAACATAAACAGTGCCCATTTTGCAGTTTCTGTTACTTATAATTACTACTCTGTTTCTGGGTTAAGTTTTGTTTTTGTATTGTTTTGTTCTGAAATGGGTTTGTGAATTCTTTTGAGCTTCCAATGGTTTTGGTTTGGTTTTACTGATCATTTGTGATTGTGTTTTTGTTTTTTTGTTGTTTTCTGAGATGGGTTTGTGGAAAAAATTGAGCTTTCAATGGGTTTGGTTTGGTTTTACTGATCATTTGTGATTGTGTTTTTGGGTTGTTTTCTGAAATGGGTTTTTGGAAAATTTTGAGCTTTCAATAGGTGTGGTTTGGTTTTACTGATCATTCTGAGGTGGGTTATGTGTTATTTTGATTTGTGCTTAGTACCCATTTTACAATTTCTGTTTTTAATTTTAATTATTACTCTGTTTTTGGGTTATGTTTTTTTTTTCATTGTTTTGTTCTGAAATGCGTTTGTGAATTTTTATGAGCTTCCAATGGGTTTGGTTTGGTTTTATGTGTGATTGTGTTTTTGGTTACATATTTAGTTCCCATTTTGCAATCTCTGTTTTTTTTTTCCTTCATATTTTTTTTGGATGATTCAGGTCTCATTTTATTTTTGATCGTATAAAAGAAGAAATATAATGTGTTTTATCTGGGTTCTGTTTTTTTCATTCTTTTCTTCTGAAATGTTTTTATTTTTATTTTTGAGTTTTCAATGGGTTTGGTTTGGTTTGATTTGGTGTTTCTGATCATTTCTGATTGTTGTTTTGTTTTTGCTTGCACAATCGGTACCCATTTTGCAAGTTCTGTTCCCCCCAGCTTCCATTTTATTGTTAAATCATTCAAAAGAAGAGAATTTATATGTTATTTTGCCTTGATTCTGTTTCTATTATTTGGTTTCTGCATTTTTTTTATTGTTGTGTTTTGTTAACTTCTCTTAGATAACACCTTCTTTTCTTTTTCCTTTGCAGTTATTTCCAACTCTGGATTGATGGGTTATTTATTTAGTCCCTTTTTGCCTTAATTGTCACATATGGAATTTAATGATGCTTCTTCATTAACCATCCAAGTTAGTTTTGGCACACAAAAAGGGAAATTTATCATTGAACTTTTAACATTTGGTTAGTTATTAGTAAATGGCATAGCTTTTTTGATTTCTGAGAACTTGATTCGGTGTGTCGGCTTGATTTATTTTTGTAAATTAAGCATCTTTATTGTGATAACTTTCAATTATTTGCATGACAAAAACAAAAATGGAACGAAAAGAAGAAAAAAAAAAAAAAAGCAAGTTCGTGATTTTCAATTTTTTAGTCTACAGCTTTACTGATATTTCCAAAGACACAATGCTTTTTAGGATGTTTTTTGCTGTTTTTTTTTTTTTTTTGTATCTCTGGACTTTTGGTTTTTATTTACTGTGTCTTTTTCTATGTTGCAGCTACGACTATTCAGGATACGGAGCATCCACCGGTAAGGTAAGTAATATAGTCGATTATTTGCGTTTGTAGTTTCATTTGTTTTGGTTGTGTGATTGTGTTGGTTTTGAGCAAATGAACAAAAAGACTATGAAGCAAGAAAAACGGGTTTTCACACTATTGTACCATACATGTCGATGATCTTATTGTCAAGGCTTGAGTTTAACACATATTACGACATTTGTAGTTTCATTTGTTTTGATAGTCTAGTGTAGTTTTGTCGGTTTTGAACAATATAACAAAAAGATTAAGAAGCAAGAAAGACGGGTTTTCACACGATAATACCATACATGTTGATGATCTTATTGTCAAGGCTTCTGAGTT
The DNA here is from genome assembly GCA_036897405.1 of Pelargonium myrrhifolium. NCBI lineage: Eukaryota > Viridiplantae > Streptophyta > Magnoliopsida > Geraniales > Geraniaceae > Pelargonium > Pelargonium myrrhifolium. The sequence continues at coordinate 5,894 of JAYMTK010004068.1, read as the reverse complement.
TAACACATATTACGACATTTGTACTTTCATTTGTTTTGACAGTCTAGTGTAGGTTTGTCGATTTTGAACAAAATAACAAAAAGACTAGGAAGCAAGAGAGACGGGTTTTGTACCATACATGTTGATGATCTTATTGTCAATGCTTTTGTTCCATTCCTTATTAGTGAAAAAACTTGATCACAGCCTTCTGAGTTCAACACATATTACGACATCGAGGCCGTTTATCATTGCTTGAAGAGAGAATACGAAGTGAAGCAGGAGGATTTGATTTTGTACGGCCAATCTGTTGGAAGTGGGCCCACGCTGCATTTGGGTGCTCGTCTTCAGAGGCTAAGAGCACTTGTTCTTCACAGTGCCATCCTTTCCGGCATACGGGTCTTGTATCCCGTCAAGATGACATTTTGGTTCGACATTTTCAAAGTAAGTTTGTTTGATGGATCTAATCTTCCGTTGCTTGCTTAGCTTTCTTTATTTGGTCTTGCTATTGAAGACCCGTTCAATGTTTTCAGAATATAGACAAAATACGACATGTCAGCTGCCCGGTTCTCGTTATACATGTAAGTAACTTTTTCTCTTTAGTTATTTCTGTTAATGAGCTCAGATTTATCATAAATACATCGTATATGTTATCTAGTGTCTATGTCTCGTTTTTTTTTTTTTAATCTTCAATAGCATTGCGTTGCTAGTGAAAACATAGCATTTAGAGTTTGGTGTCTACTTCCCGAGGAGTTTCTGATGTTCGGTAGCATTGGATTGCTAGATTGGGATTTTCTTCGAGAGAAAAAATATAAGAAACTTGTGTGTTTCCTTGTTTCAGTACTGAATATTGCCATGTTAAACCATTAGTTCAAATTGTTTGAAAACATAGCGTATTGTAATAAAATAATGTATCTGTAATAGAGCTAGCGATTTAGACCTGAACTTGCAGGAATCCAAAACCCAACCCATATTTTTGCGAGTTTTAGAAGTTGATTGAGTTGACGTTGCAAGTAGAAAGTTTACCAAAAGCAAACTAGGTTTTGTATTTACCTTCCTCGGCCTCCAAATTTTCGAAATGTAGATGGTTCTGAAGTGGTCCATATAATGACAATTATTGTAGGCCCATAGTACGTTGCAATGAGCTTTATTGCGCTGTTGGTCCCCATGGGCCATGAGGCCCATATTGCTCTTCGCATTTATCACTAGTACCGTGATTTCGAACTATGAGCGGGACAGTCCAGTGCACGAGGCTCTCAAGCTTTTGCAGAACACTATTTTTCATACTTGAAACCATGGCCTCGAGGTATAGGCCCATCCTCGATAGACCTGGCAATTGGCTGCGGGACTAATACGGGTCGGGCCAAAAAAACTCACACGTTCGTTTCCTTCGAATTTGTATTGGCCCTAGTCTTTCTCATCAAGTGGCCATGAGGCCCATATCGCTCTTCTTCACATTTATTATTAGTAACGTGATTTTGAACTTTGAGCGGGACAGTCCAGTGCACGAGGCTCTCGCGCTTTTGCATAACACTGTTTTTCTTACTTGAAAACCATGGCCTCGAGGTATAGGCCCATCCTCGATAGACCCCTCAATTCGGGTTGCGGGGCTAATAAGGGCCGGGCTCATTTTTTTCGAATTTGTATTGGCCCTAGTCTTTGTCATCAAGTGGCGACATATGTTAGAATAATAAAAAGTTGCTTAATAAAAACACGTGCATTTTTTTGGTCCAGCTCGTTTAGGCCCGCGGATACAAACAAACTAAGCCCAATACTCATAAATACCTCGTACTTTCAGTTTTTCATTACGTTAGTTAGATTCAACCTTCTCTTTCATCAAGTGTATGACACATAATCTATTGTATTTTTTCAAAATACCCATTTTACCCTTACCTTCACCAACAACTTCACTTTGACCGATTGAAATTTTGAAGTAAAAAGAGTTAGTTGTCACGAAAAAAAAAGTATTGGGAGATGTTCGCAAATGGGGATAAGTATAGGGTATTTATCTACAATTTGCCCTTTATTATTTGTCGTATAAAGATTAGTAGATGGTACTTCGGTATAAGGAGTTTGCATGTAGGTTAGAGTTGTTCAATTTTCTCTCGTATTTTTCCAAAATACCCGTTTTACTCTTACCATCGCCAATAACTTCACATTGCCGAAGTGAAAATTTTAAATTACAAGTTAGTTGTCGCGAAAAAAAAGTATCGGGAGCTATCTGCAGACGGGGATAACTGGATTAGTATAGGGATTTATTTGCAATTTGCCCCTAATTATTTGTCGTGTAAAGGTTAGAGTTGTTCTATCCCGAGATGATATATTGGAAAAACACTCTTAGCGATTTTCTTCTTGTTATGGATTTGTTTTACTTCTTTGTACCTTTAGCCGTTTAACGAGCACTCTCTTGCGACAAGCTTTGATGCATATTTCTGAAAAAACTATATTGTGTAGGGAACAAGCGACGAGATCGTTGACTTTTCCCACGGGAAGCGCTTGTGGGAGCTCGCGAAGGAAAAATACGATCCCTTATGGGTCAAGGGAGGAGGGCATTGCAACATCGAAACCTATCCCGAGTACATCAAGCATTTGCGCAAGTTTATAAACGCCATGGAGAAGCTCTCGCTCACGAATCCCTCGAAGCAACAACTCACTTCAACGCCGAGCATTGCAGAGTTTAAACACAACAAGTGCTTGAGATTTGGCAAGAAATAGTCGTCGTGGTAACGAAGAGTAGTGAATCGGTTTGTTAGAGCTTGGTACGTAAGCTTGTCTCTTTTCGGGAACGAGAGAGTGGTAGCAATGGTATGTATAGTTTGTTTGATCCAAATGTGGTTTGGGTGATTGTTGTCGCCAGAGAAATCTCCGGGTTGCCGGAGAAAGAGATCGATGAGAGTTGTGCTTATGTGCATTTTGGATTTGGTGTATAATGTGTTACAAAGCTGAGCTTTTGTGTAAAAACTTTCATCATTGTTTAGAAATGGAAATACATAGTTCACTTCCTCTTGTAATGTCAAAGTATAGTTTGTCTGAACAGAGCTGACAATTCAAATTTCGGGTTGAAAAGACCTTAACCTAACCCGGCCCAACTTTAGATTTACGGGTGTGGCAAGATATTGCGTATTTTGTTTATCTTCAAAAATGTAGGTTGGATTTAAGATGTTTGTGGATTCTTGTTCAATTTTCTAAAGAACAAATATTAATTACTCGATGTAGATTTTGTATGCATAATTTTAGGGCGAGAGGCAATGATCTTGACGAGAATAACTAATGTATAATGTCGGATACAAATTTCACCGTTTTTTTGAACCGAACGTCGATGATTTGTCTTCACATCAAAACAAAATAATTTAACTTGGATTAGAGAGGGCCCATGGTCCACATATAAGCCCAAAAGGCCAAAACAGCATTTTTGGCCCACTAATTTTTTAGAGATGACATATAGGTCTCAAACTCGCGTGCACTCAAAATCCAATTTGCACGTTTTTCGGATAAGGTTTAGAAATTAATCTTTTTAGCTTAAAACTTCAATATATATATATATATATATAAATATATATATGTATGTATGTATGCTCGAGTTTGACATGAAATCTGAATTGTTAGCTCTAATATTACATCAAAAATTCTAACAAAATCCTTGTATAGAGTTTAAAATATTATATGAATATATAGTTTTGTTTTTCGTATTTTTCTTTAATCTAAATTATATTAAAAAAGAAAACCCATTTTTTAAATAGCGTCATAACTCATAAGTGGTCACACCAACTCGTTTCTTATGAAATTGCTCACAACTTCTAATAAACTCAATTTGTAACTTTTATCAGCTCTAACTAAAACTTGAGCTAACGAAAATGTGAAAAAAACGACAAATGATGAATTTAGATGCGTGAAACTTTTTTGCGTGTCATCTACAGCAACAAAAGATTGCGATGGAGTAGATCGTCGCAAATCATCAATGACATCTACCGCTGATAATCTGCGACAAAACTTGGACAACTTTTTACGATTGAGTAGATTGTCATAAACCTGCAATCAAACTACAGTCGCTAAAAGTCATCTCGATTTCATCATAAATCATCAACGATAATTAATATAGCGATAAATCAACGTTTCTTCCAGACGACCCGAGTTAGTGTAGTGAAAGTTATGATTGGGAATAGATTCCTATTCTAGTAGTGAACCAATCAATGCTCATGTGTGTGTGTTAACTTCTCAATTATTGGCTCCTAAAAGTAGTCTTAACAAATGGAGCAACAACAACAAACCTATGCAGTTGTGAAAAGTGGGACCAAATGGAAGAACTTTGAATGAGTCAAATGAGACAATAATGGGTTCAAATCTAAACCTTGAAATACTATTGTTGTTGCAATCAATATCATCATTTGTAGGGGTAAAATGGTAATTTTATCTATACCTTTTATTTTCCTTTTCCTCTTTATTTGGTGTGTTGCCACCTTGTTGAAAAATCTAATATATATATTATAAAGTGAAGCTATGCCCCAATCGCGTGACAAGTGTCATTCCCAAATAATCAATTGATCATTTAATTGATTGACACGTGGCAGTTTTCGTTCTCCATTTTGATGCCACGTGTCATTCCCAACTAATTGATATATATTTTGAATGAATTTTTATTATTTATATTTTCAAACTATTTTAAAATATTTATCCCCAACGTAGATGTGAATCTACAATTTAAATCTTATTAATATATATTTAAATTTCAAAATAATATAAATAAATATTTCAAATTTGAACAAAAAAGACTTTTTTATTATAAATATATATAATACAAATAGTTATCTTTATTTTTTTTTTTATGGAAATTACCAAACTTTATTAATTCACCAAATCAAAAGACAAGCCCGGCATAATCATCGTCGGAACAGTACTTGCATCAAAAGAAAAACAATCAGACATAGAACCTGGAAGCCTAGCTAAAGTATGCGCTACCTGATTCGCTGATCGACATGCAAAAGCAAAAACGACCTCACTAAATTGGCCACACAAAACCAAACAGTCGTCTAACAAAAGACCGGTTCGGCCCGCCTCCACTCTTCTCAACTGAAGAGCATCGATCACAGTGCGCGCGTCCGACTCGATCACTATGCAACTCCAACCTCTACTCACTGCCCAACCAAGACCCTCTCTAATACTCCATGTCTCAGCTTCTCTCTAATTATATGTATGATAATTATACTAATCTTAGAATTAACAAAATAATTAAACTAATAAAGACTAACAAAAGCCCAAAAAGAAAAAAACTCTACAAGCCCAACACTTTGAAACCTACTAGCCCAATAGTCTACATATTTAATAATAAAGAGGACAAAAAAAATAAATAAATAAATAAAAGAAAAAGGAAGGAGCAGTTACCTGCACTGCCCGTGAAACAGAGGAGGAAGAGAGGAGGCGGCGGAATCCGGCGACGGGGACAGCGGCGGGAACGGCGAGAGGCTGTCTAGCTTCGGGAGAGGGGACCGTCCAGCGTGGAGGTGGACTCGCGGAGGTGTGCGGTTGCCGAGATCGGGTGTGGCGGAGTCCGGCGAGGGAGCAGCGACGGGCGGAGGGATTCGGCGGCTGGAAGGGCTGATCTCCGGCGATAGGAGGCGCAGGCGGTTGAGGACAGAGAGGTGGTGCTGGGTTGGCTGAAATCCGACGGCAGAGCCGCCGGAAGTGACTGATTGGGGCTGTTTGTCTTTCCCTCTCGGTTTTGTTGTTGTTGTTGTCCCCTTCTCAATGGTGATGGAAGTGTGTATTTATAGGGGAAGGAAACTTGCTTGGGAAGGTTGAAAGAATGGATGGGATGGTTGGAGGTGATGGGAAGGTGTGGTTAAAACTTGGGGACAAAGTTTTGAAACTTGGGGAAGGAGGCAATGGAGGAGAGAGGAAAGGAAGGAGGAAGAAGATGAAAG
>JAYMTK010004067.1:0-11533 GCA_036897405.1 Pelargonium myrrhifolium | reverse complement strand
GATGACGACATTTTTGAGGGATTGCCGGGGCTGAACGGATCGTCGAGTGGGAAATTTGAGAGCGCGTTTTCGTCTTTCTCTTCGATGCCGAAAGGAAGCGGTGGATTTGATGAGTTACTTGCTGGATTTGGGAAATCGGAGACGGAGTCGAAGAGTTCGAAGAGTGGTGGATCGGGAAATGTTGGTAAGGTTAGTGATGGGTTCGAGGATTTGATACCTGGGTTTGGTCGGAGCAGCTCACCGACAAAGAGGTATCGAATATTTCCGATGTTTTTGTGTTTTTAGGTGTAATTGTTTGAGTTCAAGTTCAGATTTTTATTGATATCTATTTATAGCCGAATTGAATTTTATGTCATCATAATCATCTGGGTGTTGTTGTAGAGTTGTGTTTAGTTGGGCATTTGAAATTACATGTTCTATAGCATCTAGTTTTAGTATAATTCGTCATTTGGATCTAGTTTTTAGGAGTAATTTAAGTTCAAGTTCAGATTTTTATTGATATCTATTTATAGTCAAATTGAATTTTATGTCATTAAAATTATTTGGGTGTTGTAGTAGAGATGTGTTTAATTGGGCATTTGAAGTTGCATGTTCTATAGCATCTAGTTTTAGTATAATTCATCTATCGTTTCTGTCTAGTTTTTAGGAGCAAATATTTAAGTTCAAGTTCTGATTTTTATTGCTATCTATTTATAGACAAATGGCCAAATTTTATATCGTGTGATTTTATGGGCGTTGTTATAAACATGTTTGTTCAATCGGGCTTTTGTCGAGATGTTTATGTGAAAACACATCTTCTATAGCGTATAGTTTTAGTATAATCTGTTGATAATTTGTGCGTACTAGCTATTACTTTGGAAGCTGATACTTTTTGCTGATTGTGTTTTCGTGTTTCAGCTGGATCATGTTTGTACTCTTAGTTTTCAATTATCCTTTTTAGGATTTCAAGTGAACTGGTTATGATATTTTCGATATTTTTGTGTTTTAGGAGTAATTATTTTTGAGTTAAAGTTCAGATTTTTATTGATATTTATTTAATCATCTCGGTCTTGTTATATTCTTATAGAGATGTGTGTTTAATTGGGCATTTTCCAGAACTTTGCTGAAGTGAGATGACATCTTCAATAGCATCTAGTTTTAGTATAATTTTTACGTCTTTTGCGTCTGTTGTGTTGGCGGTAACTGTTTTTAGTTAGTTGTCTGCGAATAGTTTTTTTTTCTTTTTTGTTTTGTTTCTGCTGAATCGGGTTTATCGTTCTGATCTATAATTGCAGAACTTATGTAGTTTATAGACGGTACAGACAAGGATTGAGAGTCTAAGAAAACAACGAAGGAATTTTGTTGAGTAGCTTCTTTATGAAATTATTATTTTTGTATGTTAGTGTATACATTTTTTAACGATCCTATATGTTAATTTTATATAACTACTCCAAGTCCAACGTATAAATATCGAATTACACAGTACCAACTCAAGATTGTTTCTTTCACAGACCAGCTTCAGATGACAAGTGGCACTCAGAACCAACTTTTAGTACTACTAAAACAACATCCAATATGACCGATAACCCCTTTGCGGGATTAGAATCATCTTCACCCACTGCAGGTTCAACCTCGGGGATTTTTACTGATCCGTTGGAAGAAATTAGTAAGCCTAATCACTCGGGAAATGTGAAAGGTGACAATGCAGCTAATGACGGAATATATGATGATATGGATCCGTTTGATGGGCTCGGGAATTTCGCACCAACATATACATCGGACAAGAGAGAGATGGAAAATGATAGCAGTCCTAAGAAAGAGCCGCTTGAGCAGACTTCTGTGAGGAGTCCCGAGCGATCCTCCTTTGACAGTGATCCGGAAGCTCACGAGACCATCTTTGATATGCCTAAAGTTGCTGTTAATACTCAGAAACCTGTTGGTCGGTCTGCTTCTCCACCTTTGCATGCTGATGCTAGTTTGAACGAGGCCGATGTTCATGTTGATGTGTCTTCTGGATCCGAAGAACGGTTTGACTCATCCGATGACGTGTGGTTCACTGTGTCGGAGATTCCTCTTTCTACTGTACCGACAAGTGCTCCACCGCCTTCAAGACCCCCTCCTCCGAGACCAGCACGGGTTACGAAGGATAGAACACGACCGTTTTCTTCAACAGATGCTAGAAAGAAGGATAATGAGTTCTCATATATGAATGCTAGGAGCTCTGTTGCATCGCCGTTCGATGAATTAGAGGATTTTACCAGAGGCAGAAGTAAAAAAGATTACAATGACCATGCAAACGGTATTTCTAGTGAAGACTTTGAAATGAGCTCTACCGCCGCTGCATCTGCCGCTGCAATGAAGGATGCTATGGATAGGGCCGAGGCTAAATTCAGGCATGCAAAGGAGGTAAGGGAAAGAGAAACCACGAAATCGTCTAGAAGTAGAGAACAGATAGATAAAGATGAGAAAGCTATGGAAGATGCTCAAGATAGGGCACGTAGGGAAGAGCAGGAAAGACTAAACCGTGAGCGGATACAGAGGGAGGTAGAAGAAGAAGAAGATAGGCTACGAAGGAGGCTTGAGAAAGAGAGAGAAAGAGCAAAGGAAATTGAGAGAGAAAGGGAGGAGAAAGAAAGAGAACAAAGGAGGATTGAGAAAGAGAGAGAGAGGGCCAGGGAGATCGAGAGAGAAAGAGAGCAAGCGAGACAAGCTGTGCAAAGGGCTACCAGGGAAGCCCGCGAAAGAGCTGCTGCAGAAGCTCGCGTTAAAGCAGAACGGGCTGCAGTTGGGAAGATAAATGCTGAAGCTCGAGAGCGTGCAGAAAAGTTTGCGGTTCAAAGAGCCCAGGCTGAAGCTCGTGAAAGGGCAGCGGCAGAGGCAAGGGAAAGAGCTGAGAAGGCTGCCGCAGAAGCGAGGGGAAGGGCAAATTCGGAAGCACAGGAGAGATCTTCAGCTGTGAAGGCCGAAGCTGAAGCACGGGTAAGATCAGAACGCGCTGCTGTACAAAGAGCAGCATTTGAGGCTAGAGAAAGGGCCGCTGCAGCGGCAAGGTTGAATCAACAGAAGAACGAAAACGATTTGGACTCCTTTTTCAACATGGGCCGAGCTAGCAGTGCACCAAGGCCTAGGGCTGCTTCTACGGTGAGAACTTGAGCTTGTGATATACGTCCAGTGTTTTAAAGGTGTGTTCTTAATATTCTAACTGAATGTTTCAGGAACCGACATTTGATACCCAATTTCAGAACAAGCAAGGGCCTGGAGTGGCAAAAACTTCCTCTGGAACCTCATCAAATATGAGGAAAACATCTTCAGCCACAAATATTACTGATGATCTTGCTGCAATTTTCGGAGGTACTCCATTCTTGAAACTTTTTTTTTCTTTCATAGCATTGTGCCTGAGCTCTCTTTCCTTATTCTCACGCTAAATCTGCTACAATAGGTGGTGCTCCATCATCTGGAGACTTCCAAGATGTTGAGGGGGAAACCGAAGAAAGACGAAGAGCAAGGTTGGAAAGGCACCAGAGGACTCAGGAGCGTGCGGTATGTGTTCCATGTCATTGAATCTCACCAAGTCTCTGTTCACTTGAACGGATATCGATGAAAGCACATGGTCGTCTCACATGGATTTGTTGGATTGATACATGATATATCCACAAATTCATTTTTCTTTTGAGTTTGTTTTTCTTCTCTCTCACATATCTCCATTAATTTTTGACCGTTCATTAATGTATTTAGGCTAAGGCACTAGCCGAGAAAAATCAACGAGACCTACAAGCTCAAATGGATCAAGCAGAAAGACATGTAAGTACCTGTGGCTTGACAGTATCCCCTTAAACATTATACTTTTTCAAAGGTGACGATTTTGGAATGCAGATGGGGTATTAGTTTGTCATACGGCGACATCAAATATTTGTCTTGTGAAGTTACATAATCATCTTTAACTGATTAATTTTTCTGTGCACTTATTTCAGAGAATTGGTGAAACGATGGATATTGAGATCAAACGTTGGGCCGCTGGAAAAGAGGGGAATTTGCGTGCTTTATTGTCGACTTTGCAATATGTATGTTATTATTGTCTACTTTAAAAAATCTTCCTTTTAGTTTTTGGGTTATTTCGATGACCCGATCATGCTAAAATTGAATTGGATTTTGCAATTATAGTGCTTATTATTTTTTGTTGACTATAAATTTAAGGTTTCTTGACGTGTCGTTAATCTATCATTATTATTGTTTGATTTTTGAGGTGGTTCATTTTTTGGACAAGTGATGACAAAGTTAGGGTTAAATGGAGTTGATTCATGTTTGTTACATCGGGATTGCTTAAACTGACTACTTTTCTTTTTATTTCGACTAATGATTAGGTGCTTTGGCCCGAATGTGGTTGGCAACCGGTTTCTTTGACTGATCTGATCACCGCTGCAATGGTTAAGAAAGTGTATAGAAAATCGACTTTGTGCATCCATCCCGACAAGGTGCAACAAAAAGGTGCCACTCTTCAGCAGAAATATGTTGCTGAGAAGGTCTTCGACATTCTCAAGGTATTTAAATGTTTATTTCATCGTTTAGTTCAGTTTCTTTATGTTGATAATCTGGTATGAAGAACTAGATGCGTATGCCAAATAAAGCTAGTATTGATGTAGAAGAGGAGGGTTAGAGCTGGCAATTCGGGTTGAAAAGAACTAATCCGAGCCCGAGGTGTAGGTTCCGGGTCGCGGGTTGGGTCATGTAATCATGTTGAGGGTTTATATAGAAAATGTTTGGGTGAGTATGGGTTCACCCGATCTGAATTCTTTCAAGGACAAACCCGATCCACCAAAAAATCACCCAGGTTCATTTTATGTGTCCCGAACCCAAAAATTGAGGGTCAGATTTTTGGGTGCCGTGGGTTCGGGCCCAAATTGCCAGCCCGTGAAGGAGTTAGACTTACATTATAACATCTTCTTTTCCTACCTCAACCTTTCTTTATCGGTCGGTGATGTTTGGCACTTTAGTCTCAATATATCGTAGCGAAGTTTCTTATCATTATGTTTTTGAAGTTGACATTTGTTTATTGTTGTCAAGTACTGAAATTTATTGTACAAGTTTATGTTCCTTGTAGTCGTTCAATGAAATATCATTCGGGCTTCTTATTTTTTCCGTTCAACTTTTTTTCATTATATAATAGGAGGCTTGGAATAAGTTCAATTCAGAGGAGCTTTTTTGATTTCACGTGACGGATCTTCTTCCTATTCTAGTTCGTTTAGCAACTGCACAATTTGTTGGAAGAAAAACACATTTCCTTTCCCGATAAAATACATACCATAGTTGTAGATTGTTTTTCACGAAGCCAAATTATGTTCATGGATCAATGAGACCCGTGTCGATGCTTGCTGTGATATTCTTTTTGTTCGTGTAAATCAATACTCCAGAGATCATACGGGTCGGTCCAGAAGGTTGTGTACGCAGAGTGGAAATGGCTTGTCGATATAGAAATCTCTACTGATCATAAGCACATATTTCAACTTTTCGTAAGTACTCTCACCCGCGTGTAATGTGCAGTGTATCTTTCTTGCTACGTTTTTTTTAATTTGTGGTATAGTTTTTAACCGTTGAATCTGTACCGATATGTGTATTGACATATAAAAAGAAACTTGTATGATTGTTGAGTTCAAAATTCTTTTATCAAATGAAGGTTATAAGTATTTGGCCTGTGATTGTTGGTTTGCACTATAACTCGGATTTTGATTGGAAGTATAGTGTAACGAACCGAACGCTTTTTCTTGATCGTTTGCATGTATTCGACCTGTGATTGTTGGTTTTTGGTATAGCTTTTAACCGTTGAATCGTGTACCCGAAATTTGATCAGTAAATGGTCTTGAAAGGGTCATAAACCTTGAGAATAATCGTGTTTGTGGCGTGTCGTGCAAGTCGATCTGTTTAATAATCGAGTTGTGTTCAAGTTGACGACTTTACACTACCTATAAACACGAAACGCCACCTCTTTATGGAATTGAAACATGAAAACAGACTTCAAATTCTTTTCTTGCATTTCACAAACCTTCATTACAAACAAAAGTACACCAAACTAGAACTGAGAAACCAAACCAACAACACCAAACCCACTTCAGATTCTTGACTCCAAACCCGAACCCGAACCCGAAATTTGATCAGTAGGTGGTCTTGAAAGGCTTGTAGACCTTGAGATCAAGCATGACACCAGCAACAGAACCAGCAGCAGCAAAAACAGAGATCACCAAACAAGCCATGCTCAGCATCTGGAGACAAACCCACCTTGTGCTCCACTTCTTGATCCTCTTCTGAGCAATGTACATCTCCACAGGGAAATAAACAGTGAGAGGCCAAAACCCAAAAGCCCCAAGAATCCCAACAACATCATTAAAGAAAGGAAGGAGCATAGAGATGATTGTTGTTAGGACAACAAAAGCTGTCCTCCAAAGAGACCTAAACATGTTGACCCTAAAATGGGTTTTTGGGACCTTGAATTCCTTGGAAATGAAGTCACTTTCAGGCCATTTGTGAGCTGCCCATTTCTCTATGAAGGCAAAGATGGGTTGGCAAAAGACTTGGTATGCCCCTACTAGGTGGACCACAATGGCTACATTGGCTATGTCAAGGAGCCAAAATGGGTTGTAGAAGCCAAAGCCTGTGAGGAGGTTTCCTGGGGCTTGGTCTCCAAAGGCTGCATAGCCCATGCACCCACAGAGCATGTAGAAGATTGTGGTCACTATTGTGCTTATTCCTGTTGCTCTCTTCATTGTCTTGGATTCTGATGGGGGTGATTTGATTGTGTCCTGATAAAAAAAAAGAGTACAAAAATGGGTCAGGATCATCGGTATGCGTGAAAAAGAACATCTCTAAAAGAGTACTGTCGTGACTGTAAGATTATTGCTCTAAGAAGTCTATAACATGTCGTGTTAGTTCAAGTCAAAGCAAAAAAAGACCCGGTAAATACAAAAACATGGGTTGTTACTTGTTATTGTACACGTGCAATGGCGGAGCCAGACTTGAGACTCGACGCGGGGGTAAGTTTTGAACCGAGGTTAAATTGTAGGGCAACTAATTGTTAGTTAAAGTATTTAAAAAGAGATTGGATGAGTCGATATGAACTTCAGTATAAGGAATTGAAGGTAAATAAGTTTGGTCAATTGTCTTTTAAGGAGGATGGGGTGGGCACATGCCTACTACGGCCCACCCTTGGCTCCGCCAATATACACGTGGAAAGTGGCGTAGACTTGGAGCATTAGTAAAGTTGTTGCGTTTTGTGACCCTTGAGGTCAAGTTCAAGAAACAACGTCTCTACAAGATTTTGGTATAACTGTTAATCTTAACGTCTCTTTGTACTAGATTGATGAAAAAACAGTCTCTTCACACGATCTTATAGTAAAATGTTGTGCTTGATTACAGTCTTCTATAAGAGTCTAGACGCAACAGTATGATTGTTGTGATTTGTGACCTTGAGTTTGAGTTCGAGTTCATGAGACGTCCCTACAAGGGCTTAGTGGAACAATAACATTGTTATGTCACATGACCTTGACGTCACTAGTTTACAAGAGTCTTGACGTGATGGTAAGGCTTTTGTGCCATGTCACCTTATTCGAGCCAGCGTGAAACTAACTTTAGCAAAAGTAGGATAAAACGCACGCAAAACTAAAAATATGCAATCATGCATCATATCAGACGACCGACTCAACTAAAAGTTCAGACTTCAGATACATCAGTACCTGAATTTCAATGAGCACGACCGAAAACGAGTAGGCAAAAGCAATGTCCCCTAGGGCTTGGAAGCTCCTCCAAATCTTCTGGGTCTCGGTGACGGCGCCGACGCTGATTCCGGTGAGGCTTCCCTTGAAACCTCCATTGGACACCACTTGCACAATTCCAAGAACAAGTCCTATTGAAGAGTAAGTGAAGGACATGACTGCAGCAACCATTGAGAGCCATGAAATTTGGCTAAAATCAGGAATTTGTGACAACAATATCTCAGCCACACCAAACATGATCATGTATGGTGTGCTTGACATGTGGCAAGGATTCTTCCCGCCGCTCGCATGGAAACAGTTTGACCTTTTGACCGCCCTGTCGGAATCAATTTTCACAATCGCGTTAGTTAGATGTGATAACAACAAGAAGTCGTAGGAGTACGAGAGCCTCGTGCAGTGAGTTAGTCTTACATCATGCTTATGGACGATGCTATGGTGTAACCAATGGCGATCCCGAAGAGGTTGAGGTACTGGATGAGCCCACATGCCTTGAATTTCGCTCCACCTGAACGAGTTTCAAGAAAAGTACAAGAGTTAAAAAGACTTTACAAAACAACTTTGTTTATGAATAAGTGTCACTGTAAAAATGACATAAATACCCTTATTCATAACTACTATATCATTTTTTCTATAAAAACTAAGAAAAGTAAAAGGGTCTAATTGTTTATAATAAAATGACATTTACTCAAAGCGGCAGTATATCTATTCATTTAAGTTTTTAGGTAAATCGAATATATATTGAACACAATATGTTTGAACCTCGTTCAAAACTAAAACAAAGAAAACATTGTTTAAAGGTAAAATTGTACGGCATACTTATAATTTTAGGTTGAACACATTTTCTAGCGGGTAAACATTCGCATAAAATGATAACGTACCTATCATGTTAGTTTTTATGATAAGCGAAATGACAGGTTCAATTCTCTTATCACATGCACATGCACGTAACATGATAGTGTACGTAACGTGTCAGTGCACGTGACAAGTGAGAGCGAAAATGCCGTGACAAAAACCTTTCAGAACAAACATACTAAATTTTTTACCTACTATTCGTTTAAACTATTAACTGAATCACACCAATGTCACATCCACGTGCACGTAACATGTCACATACGTGCAATGGCGGAGCCATACTTAAGGCTTAACGTGGGCACAACTTAAAGACCGAGACTAAATTTTTAAGCAACTAATGCTTGTTAAAGCATTTTAGAGGAGACTGAATGAGCCAAACTGAATATGAATACGAGAACTTATTGATCGTAACTAAACTTAACAAAAGGAGCTTCCAAGATGATGGGGTGGGCACGTGCCTACTACGGTCTACCCCTGACTCTGCCATGTAGACGTGACAAAGATTATCCGAAGAAAGATAGATACTAACCGAGAATTGATCGGACGGCGTCCATGTAAGTGTAGTTTCTCTTGCCGGAGTTGGGGTCGCCGGAGCGGTAACAGGTGGCGAGGAGGGTGGCGGTGTAGTAGCTGACAAAGGAGAACATAAGCATGACGGTGGGGCCCGCAACCCATCCCAGCTGAGCTATGGCCCACGCCAAGGACAACACTCCGGAACCAATCACTGCGGTTATTATATGTGCACTTGCGGTCCAAACTGTGCCTGTAAATGTAAACAAAAAAAAAAAAGGTAAAAATGATGTATATTAGACACTGAAAAAAACCGCGATCTGTGTCGAAAGTTTCCGTCATAAATTGAATTTTTGTCGCAAAATCCGTTCTGAGACTGAATTGTGAAGGAATTATTTTGTGTTTGTTCATGTTGTCACATATGGTTGTGACAGAAATTTCGTAGCAGATCGATTCGAAAAAAAAATTCATAATTGTGATGAAAAATATAGTTTTGTTCACAATTTTTGATGAATTTGTGACGAAAAATATTGTTTATGTCACAGTTTGTGACGGAAATCTTCTGTCGCAAATTTCCGTCACAGTTCACAACTCTTTTTTCCAGTGAGAAGTGACACGTGTGACTGATTGTTTGGTAAGCTAACACTCAGTAGCGTCAGAATATCTGCAGTTCACTAATTGAAAAAAAAAATGAGATTTTGAACTTCATTTTCAAAGTGTAGTTATTGTCATAACGTGAGCTTGTAAACTGTGCATGCAAATTTTTTTAAAAAATAATTGTATATTAGAAGTGACATGTGTCACTGATTGTTTTGTAAGTTAGCGGTTGAAATGAGATTTTGTCAGAAATTTTTTGGTTTACACTTCTGATGATTGATGTACTTCAGTGGCGGAGCCTGCATCCGACCAAAGGGTAGGCCTTTAAAATTTTGTGTTTGGGCCCAATTTGATTTCTAAACTTTTGTTTGACTCAAAATAGTCTCTAAACTTTCACATATTGACCCAATTTGGTCCGGGACTTTTGATTAAAATACTTTAATGGTAATGACCATTTTGAGTTAATATTTAAAAGTTCAAGAATTATTTTGGATCGAAATAAAGTTTAGGGAACAAATTAGGTCTAAACACAAAAGTTTATGAACTAACTTAGATATAAAAAGAAATATGAATAGCCAAATTGAATACAAACATAGGGACCAAATTAAATTTGTTTACCTTTAAAATATGACCCAATAAGAATGAAATCTGGCCCACTGTAAAACCAAAAGTAAAAACGGCCCACTACAAAACCAAAAGTAAATCTGGCCCATTCTGTAAAAACAAAAGTAAATGTAAAAATGGTCCAATGTAAAAACGGCCCAATACAAATCTGGTCCACTGTAAAAACAAAAGTACATAGTGCTGCGTTGGTCGTGGCTCAAACTCGTGGCATAGGCCACAAACTAAAGACGCGCTAACCACTAGACTAAAACTTCATTTGTTACCTATGTTTCTCTAACTAAATTATAACCTGGCATAGGCATAGGCCTATGATCGCCTATGCCTAGCTCCGTCACTGTACTCACCCAAGTGAATTTGTAAGAGCGGAGCGACCCATCCGAATTTATGATTTTAAATGAGATGTCATCACTTTATTAGTGCAACTGATATAAAGTTATATCAGTCAATTAATGCTCATATTACTCATATATATTTATAATGGCCGAAATCATCAAATTTTTAGCAGCAACAATTACAAATCACAGCAAAGCACATTTCACATCACAACCCTAACTAAAATCACAGTGTTTTTTTTCAACAATGTTTCAACAAACAATGCCACCAACACCACCGTTGTGGGTTTCAAATTCAATTTTTCACGAAGAAATAGTTAGTTAAATAGTCTATAACATTTTTATAATAAGTTGGCTGAAATCCATTCAATGTATTATTATACATAATCATAAATATATAAGAGTGATGAATGTCACTACAACTTCTCGAACAATTTCAATTCTTCAACTCACACATGTAACAATACTAACCAAATAATCCACCCAAGACATTACTTTTAGTTATTTTAGACACAAATTACACTTGGTCCATTTAAACTACTTTGAGTTAAAAACCAAAGGTTTAAAGACTCTACAAGTCCTCTAACTATCATAAACTCACCAATCAGATCCCCAAATTAAATATTGACCACAGAAGTCCCTTTACTATATGATAATAGGTCGTGCGGGTCCATAAGTCCGTTAACTTTAACCGCTCCGTTAGTGAGGGTGACGTGACGCTTACGTGACATTTTAATTTTAATTATTTATTTTACTGTTTTCATATGTGGCGCTAATTTGGCACTCTTAAATATTTCAGTGCTAAATTAAAATGAAAGTGACACATGTCGCTTTATAATTGGTTCCAAAGTTAATTAAATAGTTTGAAATTACACTTTT
>JAYMTK010004066.1:0-11533 GCA_036897405.1 Pelargonium myrrhifolium | reverse complement strand
ATTAACACCACCTATCTCGGTTATTGCGACTTCTACTCATTAAAATTCCTTTATTGTTGTTTCCTCGATTTTCCTGGCAACCAAACACACAAAAGAGATATTGATTCATTTGATGGAGTAATTTTAAATTTTTCCGAGAAACAAACAGAAATGATGATTTGTGTGCGGTGCATTTACAGGCGTTTGGTTTGGCGAGTGAAGGAAACAGAGGAGACGTAGTGGGCCCGAAAATGGCGGAGGAAGTGTTGAGGGAGAGAGGAGTGGAGTCGTTACCGTTTGGCGGGAAGCGGTTACTGACGGAGACTAACGGAGAGAGAATCGATAGCTTTGTGCAACGTCTTGTTGCGTCAGGCAAGTCTAGTCTGCCTCCTAGCCCCTGCAAGGAATCTGCCGTTAAACCTCTCGCTAACGGCCGTTAGATCTTGGTTTTTTTGTAATAATCTTCAACTCTGTAAGAAATCTCAGTCAGGTTTTTACTTTAACTGTCTCCGTTTTCGAGTTAAACAGATCTTAGCAACTAATTATTAAATTATGTGTTTAGTTAATGAGTCACACACCTACTAATAATTTAAAAATAGTTTAGCATAAATCGGGAATTGATAAGGTTACGAGACACGTGTAAGGTTAAGTGTGATAAAAATGGCTTAATATATTTTTAAAGAGTAATATATATTTAATTAAACGACTTGAGAGACTTTATGTTGCTGTCTTTATGAGCAGACAGATAGAACAGTTCAACCTCTCACTTGACAATTAAACCATAATTTATGGTATGGACAACAATTTGTCAATTTCAGAAAATAAAAGAAAGTGAAATTGATAATTTATTGTTATGTACTCTTCCTTGCTTAATGATATGTTATTTTTGCTTGTTGTACCAATAAATATATGTAAATGTATTAAGGAAATTTTGGAAACCTACCTATCAAGTATCAATGTAGTACATTGGTTTTTTATCTTAAGCAAGCCAATGTACTAAAGCAATAAAGAAGGTGAAATCGAGAATTCTACGGAGTTATTACAATCATTCTACATAAGTTTAACTTCTTCAGATGAGTGAATAGGAAACACATTGGATCGAGATGGGTAGAAATATTATTTAGCCAAAAAAAGTTAGTCGATGCATTGACCTGCGACTAGACTGCAGCCAAACAAAATGATCTAAACAAGCAATTGAGATGACATCGAACTCAAAAACAACTTTGAAGTAATGTGAACAACTAAGTTTCTCGAAATGCCCATTACTCTAGACGACCTGTCAAGAGTGTTCTGTACATACAAGTTACATGTGTTAATTTTCTTCCGATAAAAAAATACAATTATACTATTTTGGAACAAAATAAATAGATAAGAGTCTAAAACGCAACATAATTTGTTAGGAAGTTGAATCTTTTATTCTTCTTAACTTTCAAATGCAACGCTAATTATTGCCTCATTTAACATAATTTTAAGGATCTGATATCTCTGAATCTCTATCTTAAGCAATATCTTCTTCTTCTTCTTCTTCCCAACAATTCCATTCAATGGTACATGCAGAGCAAAAATGAAAAGAAAATCTATGAGCAATAATCATTTGAGAGGGTGTTGGGTGCAAAAATGTTAACCACAAAGAGTCACAGAGAGTGACAGTGGGGCCATAAAATACTGCAATGGCATTGAATAACAAAAAATCCCACTTTCTGTTTTGAAAATGGGAAGAAATTGATTCTGGTTAAAAAAATAGTGACCCCTCCATCTTTATCTCCAGTATCTTCACAGTCACACCATGTACATGGAAATGGGGTCATACATAATGCTACTTCCGTTTCAAAATAAGTGTCGTTTTAGAGATTTTCACACATATTAAAAAAAGATGCAAAATGACCTTCTTGCCCTTAAATAAAGACATAAAAATCATCATTACTTTTGGACTCATCCCTACAAACTTTTCATCTTCCATATGAGACAGAGAAAATAAAATCATGACTAAAGGGTAATATGAGAAGTTTATGTGTAAAAGTTTGTTAAAAGTAGAAAGTGGCACTTATTTTGAAACAAAATTTGGACTCTAAAACGACATTTATTTTGAAACGGATGTAGTATTTATTTATATATACAAAATAAAGAATTAAGTAATTTTTGTTTTGGTTTTGGTTTTGGTTTAAGTTAGATCAAACCAGTGATGATATAATGACATCCATAAATTTGTGAAAACGAATCTACTTGTTCAGTATAATTTTTTTTAACGAGTTGTTGTCATCTAATTAATGGTATAGTATTGGGAAAATATTTTATGGTTTAAACTTCTTCTTTTCTAATTTATATTTGGTTTGACTTTGAGTTGATCAATTTAGGTAAAATGCATATTGACCAGTTGGTTGATCAAACCATCACTAATCAACAATTTAGAGTACATGTATGTTGAAAATAAAAGTGAGGCTCAGTTATATAATTTTTAAGTCTACCAAAAATATGTCAATCAGTCAATCTTGTAGAGTAAAAACATGTTCATTAAAATTTGAGTTGGCTCATCTCGAATTAAGATCATACATTCTGCACATTTTAGTTTGATTGTTCTCTAATTATTTAATTTGAACCTTCATCTTCTTCTTCTCAACAATGTCTCCGCAAACACTTGTAATGGTTCACAAAATAGGACATAAAAATAAATTTATGCTCATCACTTACCTCATACGAGAGTTGCAACCTAAAGGAGGTTACGACTTGTGATAATTTTTAAGTGAGAACTCTCGGAAGAAGATAATGTTTGCAAGTTGCTCAACAACCAAACATATGTAACTAAATTTTGTTTATAATGGCCTTTAAAAAGATTTAGAGGTAGTTACAAAATGTAAGCAAAACAATTGAACAAGGCCTTAATAAAACTTAGTATTAAAAAAATATAAATTATTTGAGAAAAAATAAATAAACTTTTTTACCATAAATTTCCTTTACTTTTTGGTGTGTTTATTATGATAATGACATGCTGCCCTGATTTTTTCTTTTCTTTTTGGTAGGTGAATTTGGTGGATAAACAAATTCACTGCCACTGCTCCACTATCACAGGCACAACATGGCTTCATAAATTTTTTTTTTCTTTTTTTGCAAATAAATAATTGAAGTTGAATATAACTGCATGATTAGGTGCTTTTTGTTATTTCTCATCATCTATTTTATATGACTTTTTATTCTTCAAAAAGAATTTATTACAAACACCTACATTCTGTCATCCAAGTTATATATGCATTTGTTAGAACCTTCAATTTAGAGATGCCAATAGGTTTGATAAAAACTAATTTGAATTTTATTTCATAAGAGTTCGGCTTAGATTTTAATTTCAGTATTAAATGAATAAATTCACACGTATATTCAATCTGATCCAATTCGAAAATTGTTTGAATCATATTGATTTGAAGTCATTGAATTCACATGCCTCCATTAAATTCAAATTGTCAACTCTACTCTATAACTAAATTTATCTTTCAATATATTATTGAACCTTATTACTTAAACATCAAATGCTTGAATCTGGAACATCAATAAGCAAAATTAAGATGACAAAAATATTTTAGAATTCTCGTATAATTGAAACTTCATCTATCATATTATACTTTTAGTTAAATTTATAAATTTTTAACATATAATTAAATCAAAATGATAAAATCAAAAACTTCTTCAGTTTCAAAATAAAAAGACAAATGTAATTATACCATACTGTTAAGTTTTTTATTTACTGGAACGCCGCCAAATAAAAGGTGGGGTTTGTCCGGCCAAATATTATTTAATCCCTAACTACTAAGTCGTTCTTATTTTTTAAAAAATAAAAATAATAATCATTTGACAAATATTATTTATTCACTCAATTTGAGTTTTTTTTTTTTAATACAACCTAGTTGATGTGCAAATGAACTACTCTTATGGTTTCCAAATTCTTTTTATTTTCCTTAAATCGCTTTCACTATAATTAATGCTATTTTTTTGGGAGGAATTTTCTTGTACTTGTTTATGTGGGGACCCAATAAAAAGGCTTTTTTGGAATTAAAAATGTGTTGTATGAGAAGATACTTTTCTACCAATATTGGGGGGACCTCAACCATTTCTATTTCTAAGCAAATCAAATATTGTTAGATTCAACTTACAATTAATTCATTTCCATTATAAATTTCTTAGCTTCTTTTTTTTTCACCTTTGTTTGATGAGACAAAAGACAAATTATATTTTGCTACACTATTGTTTGTTGTTTGGGTTGGTCTCTTTCTGGTAAGGATTGCATGGTTATGGAAAATTCTCTTTAACCCTTCAATATGCTTTCTATTAATAATTCCTTGATTTTCTTTTTAAAAATCAAATTCAAATTCATTTGATATTATAGTTAAGCAATTTTTACAATTTTGTTAAGAGCCTATTGAGGGAGTGAACACAAAATGAGAGTCATGAGACAAACAATTTCATTATTTCTACTAATACATCTAATAAGTAATAATTAGAACTGTAAATTGAGTTTTGTGGCAGATTTTTTTATGAAGCTAGTTAAGAAATTTTAAATATCCAAATTCGACCGAAATGAATATGAGTAGTAGGTTTTAGACAAATTTACGAAAATTGTGTGTCAATTGTGTAAATTTGTTAGACTCAACCCAACTTCAAAAGTGACTAGATCTATTTTATGCAGCTCAATCCAAAAAAAAAAGTGGATGGACTTTTAATTAAAATATATTCAATGGTTAAAATTATTCCATTTCACCATTAGTTGAATTAACAAATGTGAGGGTAGTTTGATCACTCATTGTGTCAATTGGGTAGTGGACATAATCACTGAATTCACCAAAGTTCTTGTGTTGTTAGTTAGATAATTACAAAAGGTTTTAATAATATAGGTGAAAGAATTTGTACAAGCCATGAGCTTGACACATAAATTAAATAACTCAAAGTTTATTTTAATATAATTTATAAATATATGATACTAAAATAATAGTAATAAATGAAGGAAGGAAGGTTGGGCAAGATATATAATTATCATGTAAGGTGGTATCAAATATCAATTGATTGAATAGACAATTTTATTGGCATCATATGCACAAATTTGGACAAGAGTAGTGTTTAGAGTGTCTATAAATAAAACCACCAACTTTATTTATTATTTATTCATGGACACCAACTTTATATCATGGGTTGATCATATATCCCCAATAACATGCCTTCATATAATTAAATTAAAAAATATAACTGAGAATAACAATCAAAATTATCATATTCTTGTTTATTTATATATTTTGTCCCCAAATCTATATAATATCTTTTGTATAGTTTTATGGCGGATGATGTAATGAAAATGTGACTATTTTTTTTTTTAACAAAAAATGTGACTAATCTATACATACTATAAAAGTGGAATAAGAAAAAGGTTTATAATGCGTATTAGACAGGGCCGGTCCTAGCATTATTTAGGCCCGGGGCGAAGTAGAAATTTGGGCCCTTATTTTATTAGAAAATCATTAGTAAATTTTTTAGATAATCAAATATAAATAAAAATTTATTAGTAATTTTGTAGTGATATGTATACTGTAAGTCTAGTTAAGTTTCAATTATAAGATAGATGTCATATTGTAACTCGCAATTATTCACTATCAATTATCTTGGAGTGTTTCTGAATTGAAGTCTAATATTCTAGTTGGGATCAAATGAAATATTAACTAATAAGTCGTTAATATTCTCAAGTTATATCATCGGCTACAAATACTATAATCTATAGTCATAAAGATTATGGATTTCCTGAAAACTATATAATATAATCATTTCATCCCAAAATGAATTTTTTGTTTCTATTTTTTTATAGAAAACTTAAGAAATAGTTAGTTCATGTCGTATAATTTCTCTTGTATTCTTATGAACAAGTGTCGTAACAAACATAAGTGATATTGACGAAATATTGTATGATATATGTAATTGATGTATAATTAATTTCATAACAAGAAAAGAAAACACTCATGTTAAAAATAAAAAGAAGAAGAAGAAGAGACACACGACACTCATTTTGAGATGGATGAGCTATGAAACATACTTTTTAAAAATAAATTATATGATGAAGAAGAAAAGATAAAACAATGTATAGACGAAACTCAAATAAAAAAATAATATAATTAAATTGTACTTAAAAATAAAAACTAATTTGCTGATTATAGAAAAAATAATGGAAAATGAATTTTTTTTGTTTGATTTTACTTATGAAGAAATTACTTACAATTGTAAGCATTAAAACAAGTAGTCTAATTGGTAAATGCTTGTCTTAACACAGTATGAGATCTAGTGTTCAAACCTTGACATATGCATTTTTATTGTACTATTTAAATGAAAATGGGCCCCTGTTGAGAGTGGGCCCTGGGCCGTCGCACTCATTGCCCTATGCCCAGAGCCGGGCATGGTATTAGAGCGCCACATCATCAAACCTTTAATTTTAGCCCAAACTTTTTCATAATTACAAAAATAACACATTTCCAAAATTAAGTTGTTTAGACAAGGAAAGTCATGAAATCAAATCAAATGTTTATTCAAAACCATATATATTATATGTCATACTACTTTAATTGAACTTGAGCGGTATTTGTGATCCGTGTATAATAAAAAAAATCATAATCCGTGCAACACACGAGACAAAACTAGTAATAATAAATAAATAAATAAATAAAAACAGAAAGTTTAACCATGATGAAAACGTTTTAAAAATGATAAATATAAAAGGAAGAAAGAGTTAAAAAAAAAATGGAATGTTCAAAAATGATGAAAAGAATTATAAATATATAAAAGGAAAGAGGTTTTAAAAAAATAAAAATTGATGAAAAAATAATAAATACATAAAACAAAAGTTCTAAAAAATAGAAAGTTTAAAAGGATGAAAAAAAGTATAAGTATATAAAAGGAAAAGTTTAAAAAAAATGGAAAACTTAAAATGATTAAAAAAAATAATAACTATGTAAAAGGAAAGATTTTATTTTTTAAAAATGACGAAGAGATGATAATATATAAACGGAAAGAGTTTAACAACGAAAAGTTTAAAGATGATGAAAATTGAAAAGAAAACAAAAGGGAGATTTGAACTCTGGAATGAGCTATAAGAAGGATGACCAGACTTTAAACCACTATGTCAGTAGCAGAAGTGAGTTGAAACTATAATATCAAGCTTATATATTGATGTTTTAGGGGGCTGGGGTGGGCAACCGTCTACGACACTCTACCCCCAGCTCTGCCAATGATTATTGATCTTACCTACACAGTTCCGCCTCAGATTTTTGCTGACTTTAGCAAAGGGAAAGATGACTTGAACTACAAAGCTAGTGAACAAAGAAATGCCTCATGCTGGTATATTTGAGAAAGAATTAAATACAAAATAAACATAGATAGGTGGGTTCTTCAAATAAATGAAACTGAGGATGCAATTGGCTCATAACATGGAAAGGGCATAAAGGCTGCAGCCCCATTTTGCCAACAATTGAGAAAAGTAAAAATGGTTATTACTAATAGTACTGGAAACACTCTAAACAAAATAGGCATATTACTGATAACGCATTGTATTTGCAATAAAGATTACCTCTTCATAAGTTTGCTTTACTCGGACTCCCAATGTATCCAACCTTGACATGAGTCTTTTCTTTAATAAATCAAAAGGCATTGCCTCTTTTGAAGCCAAACAAGTTTCCTACAAAGTAATTTCTCTTCATATTTGTAAACAACTCTGATTTAATAATACAGCATAGGAAACTGAACTACACCATGCAAACCTCAAAGAACACTCTTGTTGGAGACATGGGCATGACATAAAGAAATGTTGGATATTCTTCTTCTGAAGATGGAACTTTTTGTCTAATGTAATCTCTGTAATCCATGAAAACCATCAGATTATGATCATATGGATTATTTTCCACCTGAAATTAACAGAAAAGGTTATCAGGCAAACAAATTGTCACAAAATCAAAGTCCAAACAATATGATATGGCTTTTTGAAGTTTTATTAATGGACTAAGCCAATTTGTGTTTGATTATGAAAAGCTCATTAGAACTTTTCATTCTCTGGACTACAGTTGATAATGGACTTGATGACAGTTACAAATCAAGAGTTTGGATTTATTAAGTTCATTTGATTATGAAATGACATTCATGAAATCCATCAGTCATAATTTACCAAAAGCTTAGAACCTCAAAAGATCCAATGCCTCATGATCTTCCACAGCCATTCTAAAACCTATATTTTTTTGTTGAGAAATCTCATCTGCACAAACAAGTAGTATATACTACTATACCTTGAGCATTTAGAGGCTAAGATTAAAAAATAAATAAATAAAAACTTTTACATTTGTGAAACCTAATGAGGAAACACTTATATGCTTCTTGCAAAATAATTCATTAACATCATATGGTTGATTACCAAGGATCATCTTTAACAAATCAATACACCTATAATGAATTATGGATATCTTCTATCATATAAAAAATACTAGACCATTCTTAATTTCATACCTCAACCTCTACACCATAAGCTGTTTGAACGGAGACCCTCGGACCGCCCACCTCATACTGCAAGAGTTTACCAGAAGCTGCTCCAGATGCAACAGTTGCTAGCCTATAATCCTACTGTTAGATGCTTGAAGAAAACAAAAAAGTGTTGTTTGAATGGTCCAATCAATAATTTGCATTGTATCTTAAACTGAGCTATAGAAAAATAGTAGAGGCATCATTATACAAAATTTGCATTGTATCTCTAGAAACTCTCATGATGCCCTTATTTCAGATCATAATAAATTAAAAATTCTGGCATAGGCTGTCACTGTTGAATTGCATTCAAAGCCAATTAATGTACATACATGTTTCATACAGACTTTAAATTGGCCCATAAAGTTTTACGGAACAACCCTAGAACCCCTAGATCCATTTGCATTGAAGTATAAAAAAAATTAAAATAGGGATACCTGCAGGGAACAACAATATCGTGTTCACAGGATATAAGACTGTGACCATTGGGGGCTTCCACTATCCTGTCCACCTTTGAGCTGAGGTATGAAACACCTGACTCGACACACCTAATCAAAATTATTATACATTATACACCTATATAATTTCCACAAACATCAAGGCATTGAGAAAGCACAAGTTTAGTAACAATAAATTAATAAAGAGGTGATGCAAGCCTGCAAGTATTACCTTCTCAACAACTCCTCGTGTAGCAAATGTCGACTCACTCGTCCATAAGCACGACCAATCATAATAGGATCATCATTATCGAGATATACAATGGTGTCCTTCCAAACATGTTCAATACATCCTTCCAGTCCAAGATCTGCAAATATAGTATATAGAAGATGCAAATTACATATAGAGGCCAGCAAATTTATTAGCAGCCTGCCATAATTCATTTCTGGGGCATAATTGTTGTATAAGGACATAACATGTTGCATACAGAGCATATAAATGCCAGTATCTAGACAATAAAACTAATTACCTTTAAACTCATCCTCCCAAACACCATAGTTATTTGTAAAAGGAAGATCAGGCCCAATCAGTCCAACATTCAGTCCTAACTTAGCCGATTCTGCAGCCAGTGCGAGACCAGCAGGACCGCAGCCAATAACTACCAAATCCAGTATATTATCTTCAATTGATATTGGTGGCAACTGCATAATTACTCAATAACTGAGAACATTATAAGCAATAACATAATAAATTTCAACTGATAGTGTAACAGACACTCACAACACGGATTATTATACAAAACTTCAAGGCAATCACAAAATCAACTCGAAATCCAATGCAGCCAAACACAATGTGCCTCAACAGAAAAAATTTCAATGGTGAGTGAAAAGATTACCGTATCGGCAAGCTTAGACTGCTTTTCCATGGACTTTGTCTGTTGCATTTGAACGAACAAAATCTCAGAGCCGCCGGCCTTGACAAAATCCTCTTCGTCTGCAAAACCTTGCTTCACAGCCACACAGCTTTCACCCCCTGCGCTGGCTCTGGCTTGGAAAGACGACGATACGCATAACCCTTGCCGACGAACAGAAGGATTCAGTGAGGACCTGAGGCTCCTCCTTCTCGACCTCCGAGTATGGCAAAACGTGACCGCCATTGCCGCGAAGTTCCGAGCTCCAAGGCACTGCATCGTGTTGGACTCAGCTTCAACAAATCGGTCTCGAAACCATTACTGTGCTTTTATGGCTTAAGAGTGAGGAACAAGAACAAGAGGAGAAAAGAAATGCGAAAGGAGTGACGAAGAAGGAGAGGTGATGTTGCAGAGGCAGAGGCAAATCGCTTTTTGGTTTGGTTGCAGATAGGGGGGAGAAGCGTCTGTTGTGGCTAATAGGCTGCTTCTGCAACTGTCATCCGCAATCTGCCACGTGGACGCATCGAATTGGGCGAACCTTCAAACAGGGTAATTCCTCATGGATCCAATTAAATGAAACGTTGAGGGCCTGTTTAGCGACCACGTTAGCATTTTACCTCAAGTGTACCGGTGTACCTACAATGATTTATGTGGCTACGTTTGGTGGCATTGATACAGTGAAATCTGATGCGTCTGTTTAAACTGGTCAAAGCATACACACTACGATATCATTGTAGTGCGTCCATGTGTAGGAGAAATATTTTTCTAAAGTATGAAATTCTCTAAGACTAAGTTTTTTCGACCCATGTCAAGGTGTGTTGGGTGATACATCGGACATGTGACCCGCGCGAGAAAGCACACCAAAGAACGAGAAATTCAAAGATGTTTTCGCGACACCATCTCGTGCAGGAAAATAAGTTCTCAAGTGAAATACGTGAATTTTTTTAGAACACTTTTAGAGAGAGTAAATATTTAGAGAACGAAGATTCCTCTCTTCTTACAATGAGAAGGTATTTATACTAACCCCAAATTTGTGTCACATGTCAATGCGTGATTGGCTGATAGTGAAGTGAGATCCACATAGGTGGCTTGGAGTTTTAAATTTTGGGCGCGTTGCGTGTGGGCGTCGGACGAGTAGATGTGCTTCCATACGAATTCGGACGCAATTGTCGACATTAGTCGCACGTAATGGCTTTGGGCGCCGTATAACAACATTGAGTGTCATCGATGGCAAAGTGTAACTGGCCGGCGTTGGGCGCGTGAAATAGCTTTGAGCGCCGTCGAGTGACGTTGAGCGTCGTCAACGGCTTCGATCACGACCGTAAGCATTGGGCGCGTGCAATGACTTTAGGCGCATCCGAGCGACATCAAGCGTCATTGAGAGCTTAGGGCGCGTTGGGAGTCGTTGACGACCTGGAGAACAAGTTTGTAGTTGGCCGAGTTGTTGGGTTTTAGGGCCATTACCCTGTCCCTAGGGTAGTTTCCTACAAACTAACAACTACTTTATGTAGTGAGACACCTGAATTAATTTACTATGGGATTAGGACTTTTAGTTTAAGATGGAAATCCATAGTTGAAAACCACTAAAATTGGTTGAAATAAATGGGATTAATTTAATTGTATTTATCTCTTTGTATGAGATAATTGTTAAGTTGAGAATCCCACATTGCCTAAATAGAAGTT
>JAYMTK010004065.1:0-11533 GCA_036897405.1 Pelargonium myrrhifolium | reverse complement strand
GACGGCAGGTGACGGCAGGTACTAGATTGGTTTTAAAATTACAGTGTAAGTACTAAATTGGATTCAATAAAAATTTGGGTACCAAATTGGTTATCACGCCAAAGTTTGGGTAAAAAAAAAATCCTTCTCTTTGAAATATAGACATATACATATAAATAGGTAATTTGACTGAACCGGCCGGTTGACCCGTTGGCATGATCGGTTCGACATCCGGATCGGTTTTTAAAACTTTGCGGGGAAAAAACTCGTGTAAGATGGGTAGTGACCTGTTTGGACCAAACAAGTAATGTCAAGTTGTATCGGCATCGCAGCAAATCCAATCAGCTGCTCTATTAGACTGAGCCGAGAGTACACTCAAATCGTTCCCGCACGCGCCACCGCCGGCGAGTCAGCTATGGCCGCCAACTCAGTCCGAGTCGCCGCCGCTCAGATGACCTCCGTCAACGACCTCGCCGCCAACCTCGCCACCTGCTCTCGCCTTGCTAAAGTAAATAATTCCTCTCCACTCCTTACTCTAATCGCATGGTTAATTAATCAATTAATCGTACAGTAATCTCAGTATGTGTTCTAATTATTGTGGATTCGTTGGGGTATTACGATTGCATATTGTGAATTACTTCGCTCAAATTCAAATATATGTACGAATTTGAACTATTTGATCATCGGAAACTATGTTTTCTTGAATTTTTCGTGTATGTGATTTTCTCAGAAAATCCACTATCTGTGGAGATGAAATCACTGAATGATGATGTTTTTGTTTTAGGTAAAATATCATGCAAACAAATTTATAGTAGATTTACTGTTGATGTTCATTTTCAATTTGGCCACAACTGAAACATCAATTACTTTATGATATCAACTACATTTTGAACTGCATGAAGTAATGTGCGAAATGGATTACTAGTCTTTTAGTTATAAATAAGGTCATATCTTGACTTGCAAACATGAATCAACACTAGAGAGTGAGAGCATTTGTTGAATTTTGATACTATTTGCGAAAAGTTGCTTCAAATGGTTTGCTCTATTATATATGAAAGTTACGATATGTATTTTCTTGTTTGTAGTTTTCTTGATCTGATAGATTTTATTATATGTATCCAAAAAGGAAGCAGCTTCTGCCGGGGCTAAATTGCTTTGCCTGCCTGAGACCTTCTCCTACATTGGAGTTAAGCAAGGGGATAGTCTTAAGATTGCGGAGCCTTTAGATGGACCTATTATGCAACGATACTGCTCTCTTGCTAGGTGGTAAATCAGCTCTTGCACCTCTGTCTTTAATCTTTCAGTTTATGGATTGCATATGCATATATTACGCATTTTTCATAACCACATTTTGTTTAATTTTAATGATGTCTCAATTTAATTTCGTCATTTTTGTTCAAATTCTTGTGTAAGTCACATCATTCATGTCTTGGTTTCCTTCACTAGGTTGTTCATACTTTTTGGTGTCACTTTATTTTGAAATTATGCCATGGACTCATGGTTTTCAGTGGCAACATACTTATAAATGAGACCATTTGGACAGCCTATTATCAGTCTATTAGCTCACTCACTTGCATGTATGAATTGCAGAGAAACCAACATTTGGTTGTCACTTGGGGGCTTCCAACAAAAAGGATCTGACGATACACACTTGCGTAACACTCATGTTTTGATTGATGATGCTGGGAACATCAAAAGCACATACGATAAGATACACTTGTAAGATCCCTTCATATATAGCTATAAACTTCATTATGTAGAATTAGATACTGTGGCCTTTTTGCATGTTTGTATGTTATCAGATAGAAGAAGGCTTTGATCTTCTATCTGTGGCTGCGGCTATATACTCTCTCTTCATTTTTAGAATTATAATTGCAGTGAATTCAATTACACTCATTTGACTGAGACCATCGTAAATGTGCTTAAACCTCTCTGTCAATACTATGTCAGTGACCATCATATACAAATCTATCTGTGGTATAAAAAATTACACCCATTATATACAGACTGCACCATTAATAGCTGGATAGAATGGCTGATGGTTTTGATGACAGAATGGTTATAATTGATGGTTGTCAGTAATGTTAGTGGACTGTAATGTTTACAAGTTTTATCTTGAGGTAGTGTCTCCATGCTAATCACTGTAAAGTTATTTTGAAATGCAAAACTAAACATCTTTTAAGGTTTGAAGGTTTGATGTGGATGTTCCTGGTGGAGCAGTATACAAAGAGAGCAGCTTTACAGAAGCAGGTAATTTTCTTTCCTATTTTCCTGATATTGCACGTCTGCAGACCCCAGCCTCACTTGCTTTTCTGTACAAGGGCTTCTATTATGTTTGATCAAATTCTGAAATATAAGCCTTTAAACACAAAAGGCAACATCATTGTTGTTGTTTTTTTCTCTTCCATTATTGGGGTTGTGGGGAGGATGCCTAGGTAGTGGTTCCATCTAAAAAATTCAACAAATAGTTTGTACTCCTTTGGTTTCTGGATGTGAATATTCTAAAGTGGTAATCTTTGTAGGTAAGGATATTGTTGCAGTAGATAGCCCCATTGGACGTTTGGGTCTAACAGTTTGCTATGATTTGAGATTTCCTGAGCTTTATCAGCAGCTCAGGTTCCAACACCAAGCACAGGTACAAGTGGATCATGATGTTTTCAGTGCAATGAGTTCTTAGACACCTAATGTTTGCATTTGAATTGCAAGCAGGTTTTGTTAGTACCTGCAGCTTTTACAACAGTAACTGGTCAGGCACACTGGGAAATTCTTCTCCGTGCTCGTGCAATTGAAACTCAGTGCTACGTATGATGTCAACTTTTACCTCAACAATATTATTCTTTTTCTTCTTCAATTTCATTATCATATATAGTTTATGGAACAAATCAATCCACTAGCTACTAGCCCTTGCTTTGCATCTTGGAATGATGTGATTAATGTGCACAGGTTATAGCCGCTGCACAAGCTGGGAAACATAATGAGAAAAGGGAAAGCTATGGCGACACTTTGATTATTGATCCATGGGGGACAGTAGTTGGTCGTTTACCTGGTGAGAATAGCAAGCCATATACAGTTCCGTGATGCTTATCTCAGAGCTTGCAGAGAGAGAAAGCCTGTTTTTTTTTTTTTATCAGCAAGAAAAAGCCTGTTTAAAGTTGTATTGTGTAATCAGAGTCCAACAAAAAAGATGTGTCCTGTGTTTCTGCTTGGAAACAACTGTTTCTCTTGTATTAGAGTACTAAGTGCCTACTTCACTGTCCGTTTTATTTTCTTTGTGTTTGTGTTATGCGTAGCTATTCAGCAATATTAAGCTCACATTTTATGTTGTTTTCAGATCGATTGTCAACAGGAATTACAGTAGCTGATATTGATTTCTCGTTGATTGAGTCTGTGAGGAAAAAGATGCCAATCTCAGAGGTAAGCTTCAAACCATCTCCAATATTTTAGTGAAACTACAGGTTTAAAAGGACAAAATGAGAAGGCACAACGCCAGTATTTGGGTCATTAGTTGAGTCAGAAAACAAGAGTTGAATGGCAGCAGCTAGTCATATGCTGAGTTTTATTTATTTATTTATTTATTTATTTACTTATTGTTAAACATTACTCTGTCGGTCCCAAATAAGTGTTTTCCTTACTAGATTGATTTGTCACAGAATAGGTGTTATTATACGAGTTACCAACAATGTCCCTTAGATAAGAACATGTGAGTTTGTTACAAATTACAACAAAGTCGCATGGGAAAAAGTCAAACACTAGAGATATTATCCTTAATTTCTGAAAGAAGTAAAACAATACACTTATTATCAAGAGTATTCATGGTAGACTTGGTGCATTGCTCACATTGGCCTGTGCATCTACATGTAACTATGAGAGGTTGTTACTGTTCATAGTTGTGGGCATAAGCATTAAATTGGTTTTAGTATATCGTATAGCTACAACCAGTTGTATGGCTATCTTTTTGTTTCTAATGCAATTTTCCATTTCAGCATCGGAAACCCTTTGACTTCTGGAGACCTGCACCTCTATGATTCGGAAAAGATGGCATGTTCTTCATCAGTATCCCTCCTCAGCTCATATGGTATGTCAAGGCTTATCAGATTGTCACCGACTGCTCATGTAGTGAAAGATTGTTCCACCTTGTATCTTCTGTACGGGTGTATTGCAACAATTTATCAAGGTATTTAGATTTCCATCATCCCTTTAAACTTAATAACTGGAATAATTCCATTCTTGAATTAGAAGATGACAATGTCATATTTTTGAACAATTCCTGCAAGATTTCATTGGATCCCATTTCTAGTGGATGATCCGTTTCTGTTTGTTACTAAACAACTAAATGTTGCGAGAAACAATAGATTCTTGATTACCATGATCTGTTTACGTTTGTTCTAATGTAACGTGTTGACATGGCATGATTTTATGATTTGGCAATGCCAGCAGTATAGAGATAGACAGTAAAATATGATTTGTCTGGGGGTTATAAAGCTCTTGATAAAGCTGCTCATTGTCTTGTATGATTGAGTATCTCACTAGTCATTGTCTTGCACACAATCAAAGATCATTAAATAATGGAGACAACATGAACATATCAATCAGACTGAAGAATCCCAAGTTGTTAATGCTCCAAAATAAGGCCAATGCACAGAATCAATAAAACTTATCCCAATAGTTATCATGGTTGTTGATATCGCTAAAGCTATCAAATTCGTATTTGTATCTTTGGAGGGCTTGAATCTTACCTGATTCGCGATACAATTTACAGGTTCAGTGCTAAAATGACACAAAATCATGTTTATACCTTTGTTTTCTTCTGTTTTTTCCTTCCTTTTTTGGTGAATTAGACAAAAGGGTTTTGATTTGCTATATAACATCTTGAATGCTATGGTTGAACCTAACTTACAATCTTGACTTTATTTGATCTGGGAATGGTGAAGTTGGATGATACAGATGATATTTATCTTGAAAATGATGTCTAAACATTTTGGATACATTCTTCATAATTATTGGGAAAATTATACTATAACATTTGATTTTTTATTTTTATCAGTGAATTTAATTTTTTTTATGCAATTGTGTTTGTATCTTTCGATAGATACAATTCTCAATACCTAATTCACAAAATCCCTTTCGAATTCCAATTTGTATAACGATTCAACAACCAAAATAGTGATCATAAAAGAACGGTCAATGCACAATATCCTCACTATTTTAGAATTTGAAGAGGAAAATTTATCAAAGAATTAAATGTTCCATTGTCACAAAAACAAAAACACCTGTGCTTTTTACCAAACCAGGTATATTGCCTACATACAATTATACAACTGTCCCATAAAGAATCATTTCTCTTTTCTTTCTATATTTTGAGTCATTTACTCGTCAAAGACTGAAACAAGGAAGACAAGAAAAAGAAATATGACGAACGAATTTC
Organism: Pelargonium myrrhifolium; assembly: GCA_036897405.1. Classification (NCBI taxonomy): domain Eukaryota; kingdom Viridiplantae; phylum Streptophyta; class Magnoliopsida; order Geraniales; family Geraniaceae; genus Pelargonium; species Pelargonium myrrhifolium. Next base: position 6,129 of record JAYMTK010004065.1, on the reverse strand, counting down.
AAAAACAATCCCAAAACATAAACTTTGAAGTGTATAGCTATGAACCGTACAAGTACCAACTATTCAAATACACTCATTGGAGGCGAAACTCCCGCATATTATCCGGACTAGCAAGGAGGTCGTAAGATACATTGCCTAGGCTGTCTTTAAGGATTGTGATCTGACCTTCTTTTAGAAGCACGTCCTCATCAAGTGTCTCGATCTTCTTCTTCAGTACATTAACCTCAGAGTTCAACAACATGTTCTTCTCGCTATATTGCTTTACTTCCTCCCACATCATGTCTCTCTCCTGTGAAACTTTCGGCAACATTCCTCTCATGATCGTCAGTTCTTTTGTGTGTTCTTGGAGGCTGCTCTGTAGCTGGCTTATGTTCTCATCCTTCTTTAGCATCTATTATAAAGGAATCAATAAAAATAAAAATTTACCATCACTCCCAATAATGGTTTATGGATAAGAAAATTTGCATATTTAAAATAAGTTATGAAAATAGATAAAGCTAAGTAAGGAAAAGATCAGGGCGAGGATACATAGATGCCTTTCAGAAAAAATGATGGAAAGCATAAAAAGTCTGCAAGTACTAATGTTGCATTTATCATGTGCAAGGTGTTATTTGTGCTTTAAAAGTATTTTGTAACTATATGCAGTGACTTTATATACTACATATATAGATACACATTCAAATCGACACATGAATATATATATATATATAGCTGCATTTTTCATACCCGACCAATCATTGGCGACAGTGAAATAGAACATCTATAATATCCTGTACTATACCGTGTTTTTTATTTATTTTCATCCTATTTAACAAGTAATGGACACAGGCTTTTCCAAAACGGATATAGAAAAATGGTTACCAAATTTGCCCAGGTATAAACCATAAGTACCTTGTTGTTACATACCCGCCCAGACCCAGACCTCATAATACTATAATAGTGGTAGCCTTGTGCAGTGGGCCGCCCTTTTTACACAATGAAATAACGCTCTGTATTTCTCAAACAGAAGTGGATTACAGGATTACCTGAAGTTCAAGATCTTTTAACTTGTGAGTGGCACAAGAAAGGTTGTCCAATGTAGTTTGAACTTCAAATCTGAGAATGTCATTTCCTCTGACTGCAGTAGCTAGTTCCGCTTGCAGCTGCTCAACTTCTAACTCTTTTGAGTATAGCTTTTCCCTCAATAGACTTGTCAACAAACTTTCTGCTTTGAGTTCAGTTTTCATGACATCCTGCATATAGGTACCAAAAATACAAGCTGAAAAAAAAATGCCAACTCCCATCTACATAACCAGTATACTTTGAAATATATAGACTTCTCAATTAGAATGCAAATTAAGTAAAATAAAGATACCTAAGTGCAACTTTGGAGCAATTACCTCTGGAATTTGATCATGTAGTTGCCCTGCTTCATTAGAACCCATAATCTGTTGCTGAGATTTCAAAGCAGCTTGACCAGATTTCTCGTGCAGTAATGCAGACATTGTCTGCAAACTCCTTGCTAGGTTTTCGGTCCCACGCTTAAAACCCTGGATTTTAATCTCAGCTTCAACGGTGAACTGCTCATCTAAACCACTCTTGTGCTTAATTTCTGAATTTTCGCCTGACTTCCCTTTAACAAAGTCCAGTAATTTTGAAGAGAGTTGGGAGCTTTCGTTTAGCATTGACAACCCTTGATTTTCTAGGCAGCAAATGCGGGTCCACATTTCCTTATCTAGTTTGAAAGTCAATGCGCCCGTCTCATTTCCATTGCCTTTCAAGCGGTCCAATAAGTTGATATTTTCATGCCGAAGAGAATCAACTTCCAGCCTACAAGACTCCATCTCCCTTCTCAAAGCCAGTTCCACTCCTGTCAACCTCATTTGCTCACTTTGCAATTTTGACACATATTTATCATATGTCTCAAGTGCTTGCTTCTTGCCAATTTCCTCATTTAATCCTTCTCTCAAGCCGTCAATTGTCTTTTCTTGTTCACTGCAAGTTCTTAGCAATCTTGTAATGGATTTGTGCAACTCCCTGCACTCTTTTCCCTTCTCTTCAAAATTTCTTCGCATGCAGTCACGATCTTCTTCTGCAGCTCTATACTTTTCTTCAAGTTTAGAAAGATTTTGTCGTAGAGCTTGGTTCTCCCGACTTACCTCCTCTAGCTTTGTTGTCAGGTCCTTCAGTTGTTGCTCTGAATATGTTATCCTGCTCATGCTTTCGGTTTCCCTCTCACTGAAACTAGAGACTTCCCTCTGGAGAGTGACATTCTGCTCTGCAAGCTCCCTAACCCGCTCACGAAGCCTCTGCTCCTCTAGTTGGTATTTTTCAAGCTTGAATGACCAGTCACTTGACCTTCTGTCCAACTCTTTTTCCAATGCCAGCTGCAAATCATGCTTCTCCTTTTCTAGTCTTCGGGTCCGTGACTCTAACTCTGCCTTCGCCAATCTAAGCTCTTCCTTAGCAGATGCCCTCTCAACAATTTGAGAGTGTAGAACGCCTGAAATTTCAAGGGCCAAACTCATCTTCTCCTCCATTAGATTTCTGATCATTTGAATCAGTGCTGGTACATCAAATACACCGTCTTGAGGAAATCTCCCATGCTCAAGCTCTTTAGAAAGATGCATAACTCTTTTCTCAGCCTCCTTAGATCTTCTCTGTAACTCGGTATCAATTTGCTCTTCCATTTCAATAGACTTCAAACCTTCATTATTAACCCCTACAAATCCTGAGAAATCCTCCTCATCATAACCATTAACTGTTTCGTATGGCTCATCCAGCGAATAACTTTTTCTGCTAGGGACATCTGGGTTTGAATCAAAGCAGGATCGAGCATAGACATCATCAATAGTAATAGGATCATTAAACTCCCATGAATTTTTTGGAACATGAGACTGAGAGAGTCTCTCAATCACATTTTTTGCAAGTCTGCGTGGAGACTCAAGCCCAAATCCATTCTCCGCCCAATCTCTAGATGAGAAATGACGGCGGGTACCTTTTGCTTCTCTAAACGAATGAGACCTGGGTTTATCCTTGAAACTATCTGTTGGTGAGGTCGGTGCAGGATACTGAACTCGTGGGGGGCGCCTCCCACCACCACAACTTCCGTTTCCAGCACAGTTTCTCTGATAAGAACCATTATTCACCTTGCTCCTTTCCTGTTGGGGTTGCTGCTCCACATCAATGAAGCGATCTATAGTGTTGTTGCTTGAGCAGTTGGAAGAGCTTCCCGATGAATCATGGTGAATTCTAGAAGAACTAGGCCTCTCTAATCCTTGTACATTCAAACTAGCTGATGTCTCGTACTGATGTGCCTTGGATTGCCTCTCGGGAGTAGAAGTGCGACTACTGGCAAAATCCATAAATGCAGGAGTTTAGAACCAATAAGCAAGTAGTTTTAAATAAAGTGCAAAGCGGATATATTAAGAATTAGCTTATTAAAGACTAACCGGGATAAACGGTTGCATTTCTGGTTCAAAGCGTTGCTCTTGCTGCTTAAACCAATTCTGTTATGATTGCTTGGGGGAGACAAGTTCCCTTGTTCCAAGCCATCAACCAGAAAGGCAGCTGATGTCAACGACCGGCTCCTCCTAAGACCCAAACTGGTACTAGAGCTATCGGAAAGTTGTTTCCGTGGCTTAGAAAAAAAGTTCATCACTTTTCGGAAACTGTTCTCACCCTTTTCTCCAGCTTGGCTAGTCATCTATAAGTCTTCAATTATTAAGGATGGCTTTGGCACATCTCTAGCTTCTGACCCTGATCTTTTATAACAAGCTCAGTTCAGAATAGTGTCTCAATGTACCTGTAATTAAGTGGAGAAAACAACAATGAAATAAATTTAAGAACATAAAAGATGAAATTTGATGTTTAGAGTCGAATAGAGAAAATGGTGCAGTGATGGGAGTTGTGATCATGAGAGAAGCCCTCCAAACGTTTAAGAAAAATATTACATATTTTATTTTTTTGATCTGACGTAAGAAACCTATGTTTATGTCACAGTATCGGGGAGCCTAAAGCCCAATATTTGAAGGGAATACGTGTCTTGAAACCTTTTTATCTTTACAACAGAAAGAAAAGGGATCAACCAAGCCTGAACTTCAATAGGCTATGACTCAACTATTATGCGAAATTAAAAAAGAATAAAAGATATATGTGCAATACAACTCCCTACGTATACAAATTTGGAAGATATAGTTACAAACTATGTTATTTAAGTGCATTATAGTGTAGTAGGGAGAGATCAGATTACGCACTTTACGAAATTCAATTTAGAGTAAGTATAAAGAAAATAATAAACATTTTAGCAATTCTCTTGCATCCCCCGAGATTCTGTAGTTCAAGAAGTTAGTATTCTACCCTGAGTTTCCCCTTTCTCAGATAATTCATGGGAGATCCCCTTTATGCTATTCTAAATAGGCAATTAACGGAGTTCCTAACTACGATACAGATTTTCTACTTGACGTATTTCATTTAACTCCTGATATATGCATAGTTATTCTTGTTATTTTGATAGGAAACTCATATTCTAAATAAAAAGTTAAAGTAGGGTTAGTATGCTCGATCCTCTAGCATTTGAAGAAAATGATAAATCAACAGCTCGAATAACAAAGACAAAAGGAACCTATATTCAAACTAGGGACTAGAAAAACTCTCAAAACCATAACCATTGAACAATAATAATGCTGCCAGCAGCCAGCTTTGCACTATAAAGTAAAAAAGAAGAAAAAAAAAAAAGAACAAATCAAAGTTGTAAATTCAGAAGTTCCATTACAAAACAAATATAACCTCAAAGACAAAAGATAAAGCAACAAAACCATAGTGTTGCTCCCACAAAATCTAGAAAGCATCCATAGAAACAAAGGACAGAGCACTTAAATTAGAAAGGGAAAATGAAAATGAAAAGCACAAACAAGGACGGTTTCAAGTCACACTATTATATAAGAACTTACATTAAAAGACACAGCATCTTCTGTTCAACACATTTAAAAGTAAAACCAAGGGGTTTCAAATTCTTGGTAGCTTTAACACCTAGTCTTCCCAGAACCAGTACAAGTAACATAGCTTAACCATATAATTTGAAGTGACAAGAAATATGCAAGTGATTTTACTTTCAAAAAACAAAGCGGCAGGTACTACAACAGTATTGTATTATAAATTTCAGCAACCACTTCTGTCATAGACAACCATAGACCAAGAAACAGAATCAAAATATTTTACACCTCAGTAGCTCTACGATTCGATCATGCTCAGCACCAAAAACGCTGCAAAGCAGCATAATGACCATATTACCCCTCCATACATCTACTTAACTAACATTTTTTACTTCAAGGTTTAGCAGACATGGAACAATAAACAAATCAAACCAGATCACTGCAACCTGACACCAAAAGGGTCAAAAAATATTAAAAACACTTTTAGCTAATTCAACAAAATCGAGGCATTTCATGGTGATCCTTTAATTGTCCTTACAGAACTCTTTACACTGCTACAAATCCAAAACCCTAAGTTCAGTTCCGAGAATCAATTTCCCTATAATATCAAAATTTTCTTGAACTCCTTAATTGTTTGTTTGGTTGCTGGGAAACCAAAAGAGAAAAAATAACCAAAACCCTTCCCTAAAACAACAATCAATAAAAAAGAGCAGCGCATGAGCAATAGCATGAATTTCAATCTCGTTTCCTATCCAAATGTAAAAAAATTCCAGGCAACCAAACAGACCCACAAATCAAAAGAATTTGAGAAGAAAAAAAGAAAGAAAAAAAAACCAAACTCACCAGAATTCGCATAGCACAAAACTCAACCTTTCTCCTCCAACAAGCAGAAAATCACACTAACTTTCTTGCAGAACCACAACCCAGTTCAAGTCAAAGCACCAATCGACAATCTAAACTAAACCCAGTATCAAAATCACTGTAATTAAAGTAAAATTCCAAAAATTAAAAATTCTGAGAACGAAAAAAAAAATCACTTACCACTTACAGAGAATGGTGCTCTTGTTCTTGGACAGAATTCAAAATTCAAAAAACAAACAAACAGCTCCAACTGGGAAATTCCCAAAATTTATGGGCAAAACAAAAAATGAAAGAGAATAAAAAAAAACAGATACTAGCATTTACTGAGTCACTGAATTGACGGCCGGCCAAAGTA
>JAYMTK010004064.1:0-11534 GCA_036897405.1 Pelargonium myrrhifolium | reverse complement strand
CCCTTAAATATTCCAACAACGCTGCCATTTCTTCCTCGTTCAACTTTTTCACAACTGAATCCATCCTATTTTTTAGTCAACCTACTGCGGATCCTAGCGTATGGCTTCTCGCTGTCATCGCAAAGCCACTGAAAAAATCGTCGGAAAACACCTATTCTCGGAAAACACTTCAGACCAGCCAGAAAACGTGACCGGAACCCTAACTGATCGAAAATCTTCTCCGGTGGGTCGCTGTGAGCCGGTGAGTAAAACCCCCACCGGTACTCCTCCTTCCTCTCACCAGAAACCCGTACGCTGCCGGATATACTCGCGAAACCCTACTTTCGCTCTTGCCGCCACCGCGCCGCCCCTGGGTCGGATCTTGCCGGAAACCCTAGATCCAGGGTCGTCTCCTCGCTGCAAGCAAAACCCAGTAAGCCACATGTTGTTCCTTGCCGTCGCCGGAGCTCCGCAGTCGCTCCCGAGCCTTCTCACAGCTTCAACGATGGGTCCTTTGCTCTGGCTCGCCTCACCTTAGTTCGCCCGAACCCTAGTTCGTCGCCGGCGATGTGGCTCTGATACCATGTTGTTTTGGGCAGACTATTCATAGAATGAGCCAATATGGCTGAGTATACTACAACTTATTTCTAACTACTACCTACACTAAACCTCATTTACAAAGTAGTCCTTATACTAAGCTTATTTACAACACTTGTGCTTACCGTTTTACTTTCAATTCAGCTACAGATGTCTCGAGCATATGATCCCTGCGCTGAAAGTTATTCTCCAGTGTACTTTAATCTCCCAGATGTTCAGAAAGCTCTCCATGCCAATGTGACTGGGATTCCTTATCCATGGAGCACTTGCAGGTGTATTTTTGTTCTTGCTACGTTTAAAATATTCTTATACATCTTGTAATAGCATTCTGATTGAATTTCTTTCTTTCACAGTGATGTTGTTTCAAACAACTGGGGAGATTCCCCGTTATCTATGCTTCCTATATACAAAGAATTAATTGATGCTGGTATAAGAATATGGGTATATAGGTAGGTCTACTCTCTGTTTCTTGAACTTCCCCTCTATTTCTATTTAAATTTTTCAAAATATATCTACATATGTATTAACTTGGGATATTAATTTGATAGATGTTAGTACCTGACCCTTATCACAATTTGGTTACTCAAAACATAGTTTCTTGCAAGGTTCAAGTTGTTGGTTAACGATTTCATTACATTGTTGGATCTGTGGATTACGTTGCTAACAATTCGGTTAACGATTTCATTCAAGTTGTTGGTCAACGATTTCATTACATTTCCTGCAAGGTTCATAGTTTCTTGCATGAATTGACAGTAATTTTTTTTATTTTATTCTATGAAAAACAAAGTGTGAAGGATAACGTGTAGACAACTGATAGTGCAAAGAACAATTTCCTATAGTGGGCTTGTGTCTTAACTTTTGCTGTTTGTTGTTCTCTTTTGTTGTTGGCATTAATTGGAATATAGGTTTTAGCATGAACCATTATAGAGTTCCTTCGCATTATGCATCTGAAATGTTGGATTCTTATTATTTGTTTTCACAGTGGAGACACCGATGCAGTAGTTCCCTTAACTGCAACTCGATACTCTATCAATGCCCTGAAGTTACCAACTGTTGTCAACTGGTATCCTTGGTATGATAACGGGAAGGTCAGTTTTAGGACAAGCAAATTTGGATATCTATTAACTGCATGCATCTTTGAAATTAACTTCTTTCTGAGTTTTATTTAATTTTGTGTTTGGACTTCTCTAAGTTTTGTTGAAATACTTTATCTTATCAAGAAATCTTATAAGCTCAGTTCATGAAGTTGTAATGGTAGTTTCAACTCATAACTGTGATGTATTTGCATTCTAGATTGATTGTTTTGTTTTGTTTGTTGATATATATAGGTTGGTGGGTGGAGTCAAGTATACAAAGGACTAACATTAGTGACAGTAACCGGAGCAGGACACTTGGTTCCTCTCCTTCGTCCTCGACAAGCTTTCATTCTTTTCAAATCATTCTTGGAGGATAAATCCATGCCAGCCTAAATTTGTTCATACAAACAGCTGGTATGGGACATATATATATATACATATATTATTAGAGAAACATTCCTCTCTAGTGCCTCTTCGGTCTTGCCTATAGCGTATTGTTTCAAAATTTTAGTTTGTGATTTGTTATTAGACAGTGTTTTCATAATAGGAATATGCAGTCAGATGAAAATAAATTTGCAGAAGCTCCAGAGGAGTACAAGTAATTTATTGTGCAGCAACCAAATATATGTGATTAATCTTATATTTCCTGTACAGAACTGTGACTCATTCTTTGTGAATGTTCACATTATCAAAATATATTTGTTGGCTTGTTTTAAATTGCTTGAGCTGATGAAATCACCAAAGTAATGGTATGACCTTCACCTACAAGTTTAAATTCAATATTTATTGCGTTTGAGATGAAAAAGGAAGCAATATTATTGCGCAAAGTATTTTGAAATTGGGTTCTCATCTACATGAATTGGTATTTCATGTCCTAAATACTTTGAGAAATTTCATGTCACATTTCTGATTCGCATTTATGTAACAAATATGTTAAAATGAATGTTATGACAATAGTTCAAGAGATGTTCAAATTTTATATAGTGTTCAATGTAAAGAATTAATAGTATAAGTATAGAGTTACCTATTGCTTTTGTTCGGAAGCAAGCAAGCGAATTTGCACACTCAATAGCACCTTCTTCTCCATTAAATGTTTTTTTTTTTTTTTTTAATCAAGAACTGAAATAGATTAGGGAGGCTGAGTAGAATCTCTATAGGTAATATTCATATAATCATCCGACAATAATGGACCCACAAACGAGCTAGTGTTGCAAAAAAGCAGAATTCCGAAATGGAATCAACGAAACAAAAATGGACTAATAAGTTTGTAACTTTATTAGTGTTCCTATTGACTTGAGAGAACTTGATACCCATAAACTGATCAAACTTTTTCTTACGTTTTAAGATCAAGGACCTCCACGGATGAGAATGAGCGATAACCACAAACAAAAAATCGATGATATTACTAGCATCAATCTCAAAGGTAACATGAGAGCAACCGTCAAGAGAAAACCCCATAATTCAACTAACTCACAATTGGAAAATTCAATGAAGGCCATGATACCTCACAACCAATTGCACCAGCTCCACTTAACCAAAGATTGTCCAAACTATTGTTAAAATTATTAATTCTCACTTGGTTGTTAGGGAATAATATTCTTTATGATTTATCTCCTTAAAATCAGTTAAGATGTTGAGATTTTATAGGCTTAGGATTCTATCTTATCTGATATTCTTGTTGCTGTTTCAGATATTCTTGTTGCTGTTTTTTCTTCTATTTAAATAGCTTTGGTTTACAATCAATAAAAACAGACCTGCAGCTTCTCCACTGCTTTCTAATTTACTCTCTTGTTCTGATATTCTCTCTATAAACTCTTATTTTCACCAACAACTACTACCATCAGAATTAATTTTAATCCAAGAGACATGCGCCAGAGATCACAAGAAAGAACAAAAACAAGAGCTAGTAGATGGCATAGCAAAAACAAAAAGAACTCAAGAAGCTAATCCTTTAGATTTGAAAACTACCTGACTCGTGCTTTGGAAGGAGTTGTTAAACAAGGTTTGATGCATCTTTTTTTTTTTTTGAAACAATGGTGCAAACGCACTCATTTTATTCGATTCAACAGGATATACAGATACATCACTCCAACCATTACAATTGTAAAACTAAAGAAACGATCTATTTATATAGCCCAAATCTGGTTAAGGCCGGCTCAGTATACCGTCACCGTAGATTTTACGGAGGGGATCCAGCCCCATGCCCACAACAAGCAAATCATCCCTCTCTGGATGAGCGCCTCTTACATACCAATATCCTGGGAATTTCCTCGAGTTACCAGACCTCAGATCCTAACAATCTCAAACAACAATCACTCTATATCCCGAGCCTCATCACCAAGGTCACGTCCCCACCCTTAGCTCCCACCCCAACCGGCCTCTCCTCCCCCTGAGAATTCTCAGACTCTGGGACCCCTGGACCATTGTCCACCACCACCCTTGCCCGCTTTTGATTGATGCATCTTTTTTTAAAATAAATTGTTTTATGTGAATGTTTTAAATGTATGATCAACTACATGAGTGCATTAATTTTGAGTTATGTAACTCTCATTTTACACAATATCTAGTAACGGATGTGTGTCATCTCAAGTCCATTTGACATATATGTAATGTAAGGTTTACAACCATATATTTTCAAAATATTAAAATATTAAATTATTAGACATAACAAATGTTTGAAATGTTGACTAATTAGTCAATTACGTATAAAGTAAAAGGAAGGCAAAAACTATTGGGATGGGATAAATTCTTGGATCGGCCCATGCCTTAAATTCCCCAACTTTAAGGGCGTCTCATAAGCCGCATGGGCTGCTGCTCTATCATCCGATCCAAGAAATTTTGCCTCTCCCATTTCCATCTTGGCCGCATATTTTGATCACTGTTTTTTTAACGGCCTAGATCATATCCACATGCCCCCACCTGTATGTTTGTTTTCAGAAAAAAGTCAAATCAACCTCCAGTTGATATTTACTCCAGTTCAATTTTGATTAAACTACAGAATTTTATTCGGATCACATGCTTCCGATTTGTTTTCCTTTTTCGGCAAATCCTGACTGAACATATAAACAATTTCAAATAAAATTTTCAGATCACTGACAGTGAAATGGAGTGAAGTCAACTGTAACATCCAACAAAATTAACACCAAATATAGTCCATGAGCTCAAAACTTGTATCGCAAGAGAAGCTGTTTTATTGAAGACCCAATTATGGGACTCCACAACTACAACAATACATTGCTCTGCATTTTGGGTTTCGCTACTCTGCTTCTCTCCAATGCCTCCACCGCGGCGGTGCCGGAACAGCAAAAGAGGGACAGGATCACCAAACTGCCCGGGCAGCCGCCAAATGTGAACTTCTCCCACTACTCCGGCTACATTACAGTGGATCAGAGCGCCGGCCGAGCTCTTTTTTACTGGTTGATTGAGGCCCCACTCAGCGACAAGCCCACCACAAAGCCGCTGATTTTGTGGCTCAATGGTGGGCCTGGTTGCTCCTCCGTCGCCTATGGGGCGTCCGAGGAGGTTGGGCCTTTTCGAGTACAACTCGACACCAAAAACCTTACCTTGACACCTTATGCTTGGAACGAAGGTATGTACATTTTATTTTTACTGTCGGAATATATATAGTATTAAAAGTATAATTGATGATTGCAACTACGATTCAACTTGGTATCATAACCATGCTCTCGAAATGTCAAATTCAGTTTAAACTTTTAATTGAGTTGGTTCTCTAACAACGATGTTCATAGCTAAAAGTTTATAATAATGCACTAATGTTTGATCAATTAATTGCAGAGGCAAATTTGCTCTTCCTTGATTCACCAGCTGGTGTAGGATTTTCATATTCCAAAAAGTCTTCTGATTTGAACAATGTTGGTGACAAGAGAACAGGTCCTTATATTCCTGCTGCTTTGAATTTGGTCAAATTTGAATACTAGTAAATAATTAAGTTGTTGGATGTGCAGCTAAAGATGCGTATGTATTTCTCGTAAACTGGTTGCAAAGGTTCCCTCAGTACAAGCACCGACCTTTCTACATCGCCGGAGAGAGCTATGCAGGTCATTACATTCCTCAACTTTCTCAACTCATCGTTCGACTCAACAAACGAAAGAAGAATCCGAGCATTAATTTCAAAGGATTCTTGGTTAGTACTACAATTTTTCATATATGCCAATTTGTAATAGTAATATGTATCCAAATTAATTGTTTGATTTGTGAGGTGCAGCTAGGCAATCCGCTGATCGATGATTATTACGATAACCTTGGGACGCATCAGTATTGGTGGAGTCATGGATTGATTTCGGATTCTACGTACGAGGCATTGAACAAATTGTGCTTGAATGAGACATTTCTGTTCCCGCGGAACAAATGTAACGATGCACTTGTTCAGGCTTACACTGAGTTTGGAGACATTGATCCCTACAACATTTATGATAGTCCTTGTCAAGATATTGGGACTCTCAGACAGAATTTACGGCGTTCATTGGTCAGTACTTATGTTCATAGTTTTTTTTTTTTTTCAAAAATAAAGATATATTAAAAGTCAATCAACATGTTACATAAACACTATAAACTTAGTACAAACTATAACCCAAGTTTGTTTCACGGCCAACACCCAAGAAAAACCAATGCTGAAACCACAAACCTTTTTCACGCTTAAAACATCTAGATCAAAGTGACTACCCGGCCCATCTCCCAACAATGGTGCATCAAACCTACCAGTGCTATTCAACCCACGTCACCTCTAAAAGAGAACCATGACGGGCTCTACCCCACACCCGACAACCGGCCCACGGGACAAGAGAGCCACCCCTGCCCAGCCCAACCCCCTACGTCCTGCTAGAGTGAAGCTTACCCCCCATACCTTCATTAGACAGATCGTCCTCGTTGTCTTCCTCATATATGCCCTCCATAGCATCTCCATCCCCCTCCTTGAATTCCTCAAAGCGGGAACGTTTTGACCCAGGCGCATTAATTTCATCCCGCATTTCAGCATCCTCAATTGCTTTAGGAACCCCCAACAACTTTGTAGCATTAGTAACTTCATGTCTTGGCAATTTCCATTATATATCATGTTCTAAACCACTTATTGGCATACTCATGCTCAGTCCTTCTATTTGGTGCCCTCATGAAAACCCCATAAGGTCGCTCATCTCCAGTTATACCCATGTCATACCTAACCTTACACATTTTATCATTGTGACCAATGATCCCACAGACAAAACAGAAGTGTGGTAACTTCTCATACCTGAAAAGCACGCAAACCCAATCACCCCCAGTTGGTCTCACCCTTACCCTTCTTTTCAACGGGATTCTAATGTCCACATCAACCTGGATTCGAGTGTACGTCAGCCTCAGACCCGAACCCTTATGCTTATCCAAGCTGATAAACTTGCCCACATGGTTGCCAATTTTCATCAACGTCTGCTCATATCTGAAGCCAACAGGTAACAAGTACAACTGAACCCACATATTCATCCAACACAACTCCAAACATTCAGCAATCTCCCCGAGTTTCAACAGTTTGCATACAAGCGGTTGAAAATTGAAGAGCCAGGGCCCCCCATCTATTACCCTGTTCGCATCCCACTCATAGTAGAATTCAAACACAAATCTTTGATCTCCGCCTCTACCCAACTCCTCAGAAATTCCAAAGGTATAGATTCCTTCCACATGTTTCCACAGTGAAGCCATCCGAGCACTCATTGCTTTGAAATTGATAAAGGAACCAGTAATAAATTTACCTACAATTCTCCAAACCATCTATTTCGGAGCAATTGACACTGGTGGATCTAGACCCATCTCTAGCCCTCCCACCTCTTCCTCTTCAAGTCTCATCAGATCGAGACCCTAAGTAACCTGCTCCTCACCGGACCTCCCCGGCCCACTGCCCTTTGTCTTCCTTCCGGTCACCATCCTCCTCACTAGCAGCCGGCGTCCTCAACAAACCCCGGGCCACATAGACCCAGCCTCCCCTACAACGCCTTCACCGCAACCTCCTCGACCACACGGACCCGGCCTACCCTACAGCTCCTTCAACACAACCCCAAGCACCGCCCTCCTTACAACCGCCGACTAGTACTTATGTTCATAGTTGTTGCGTAAGTACTGCATATTGATGAGTTGATTGAGTTTAATTTGTTGTGTAATAATAAAGTGGATATATATGTATATGTGCAGCCATGGAGATTTAGAGGGAACGATGAATGTGTGGTGATGCACACAACAAAGTACATGAATAGGCGGGCAGTGCAGAAGGCTTTTCATGTGAATGTCACTAATATTCCGCATCCTTGGGGATCTTGCAGGTACGTTACGTATTTATATACTCACATTTATAGCATTTCGACACTTGAGACTTTAATTTGTTTATGTATCAGGTTTTTCTGAATTCACAAACAAAAAAACTTTGCATAGAAGTTATATACGAGTCGTGTGTTTCTGAATTGAGTAGAGATGAAATATGTATATGAGAGATTGTTTTACTAAATTCATGTGTTTTTTTAAAGAAAAAGTAAAAATGCTGAAAGTAGAATTTAAAGAGAAAACAAACAATCTCAATTGCCCAGTTTCTAATTTCTTGGCAGCCTACAAACAATGACTGATCCACGTTGTTTGGGTGTGGGGTTGTTGCTCTGGCTGAAATGTTTGATAGTACTGTAGTAATTATGTTGTATTTTGTATGAGTATTATGATTTTGTTTCAAATAATTAATTAATTTCATATTTTAGTCCCACTAAAATTTTAAATTCAATCCATATTCAATGAGTATTATAACTTTTCCCTTAATTAAATCAATAATTTTAAGTTTAAAAAAAAATCAAAAATTTTAAATAAATATCATATTATTGTAATTATTAATTTTATAATTTACTTTTTAACTATTTTCACACTCTCAATTATATTCCAAAATATATATATTTTTAGTTATTTTTTTTTAAATCTCTACAAAGTTTTAAATTTGCTCAATCAAACACTAAAATAAAACTTTGATTTAGCTAGGATATTTAGTTAAGGAAATTCCTAACTAAATCGGTTTAGCTAAGGACTTAGCTAGAGAAACTTGTCCCTAACTACTAAGGTCCTAGCTAATTTTAGCTAAGAAAATAGGTAGGGAACCCTAGCTAAATTCCTAACTAAATAGCTAGAAATTTTTTTGTAGCTAAATCCCTAACTAAATAGATAGGAAATTTTCCGTAGCTAAATCCGTAGCTATTTTGCTAGGGAATTTCCCTAACTAATAATATTAATTTTTTAAGTAATTATTAATTATTTAAATTCAATAACTTTACTTGTAAAATCATTATTAAATATCGTTATTTTAAAACCCCGATATAACTATCAAAACACAACCTTCATAAATATTGTACGAATAAAGTATTAAATAACAAGTTCAAATGCTAGAATCCAAATTTTGAAATCTACAAATAACATGATCTGAAATACAAAAACGTAAATAACTAAACATCTGCGCTGGAAGGTCGCTGGAACGAGCATCAGAGTTGAGACTCATGCGATCGGAAGATGGTTCCAGCTCAGATGGATTGTCACTCGGCATTCCTTCTCTCCAATGCGGCAAACTTTTCTACCATGTAAAGTACTAATATTATCTAGTTGGGAGAACAACACAAAAGAACGTCAAGTGAAGATTTCAACGTGCAGTAAAAAGCCATGAGAAAGACAATCGAAGAAAAAGGATAGCCTAATAAAAACAAGTACAATAATTAAAATTGACCACGAATTAAGTTGTAGAAAGTGAATTATATTTGAAAAAAAAATATTTTTAGTTAAATTCTTTTTAAAAAATCTCTAAGTTTCAAATTTTCTAGTCAATTTTGTTTATTTAATCAAAGCTTGTGGATCCAACGGTTTAAGTGCTCTGGATCCCTTTAAAGTTTCGAGTTAGAGTCTTTTTACCGGTGGTAGTGCAGTGGGGTAATGGGTTAATAGGGGAGAGCTGGGCAAATTTTTATCACAAATTTGCCCCCACTAAGAAATTTTTTGGATTCGTCTCTGCCTACAAACAATCAAGAGATTGTCACTTAAGAGATGGTACAATAGTCAAGACTCATATTTTTATGTGGAAGGTTGTGGGGTACTCTCATTGTATTGGATGGGTGAAATTTTGGATTAAATGAGAAGAACTACAACTGATCAGTAAAAGGAGCAGGAACTTTATGTATACAGACATTTACAAGTAATTATATAACGATTTGGTTCACAAGAAATTGCAAAAAAAATTAAAATGGATGAACAAAATTGACTGTTACGAAACAACATACTCTTCTTCTATAAAATTACTTGCTAAATTATAATAGTTAACCTTTTATGATCAACATTTAGGTGTTAAATATTGAACATCATGTTCTTGAGCCTAGACGGTTAACAGTTACCACTTTGTTTTAAACTTTTTTTTGTTTCTACAACTGTCTCTAATGTTGTAATGGTAAGTTATTTAGCTCCACTTTAATTTGAGTACTATATGCACAAAGGTTAAGTACATTTAAGCCTTTTCATAAAAAATGCATTTGTACTTTTTTGACACATATTATCTTCTTGTTAACAAATATAATAACTTTGAGAAGTTGTTTTGAAGCAGCTTCTTAGTTTTGAGAAGTGTTACCAAACATTTTTTAACTGATAAAAACAGATACTGTACTTGATCTTAGCCAAAAGGCCAAGAAAGCTATACCAAACATTTGTTAAAGATAAAGATTATTTGCTCGTTTATGCATAGCTTCTGTCTAGTATTGTGCTAACATGTATTATTGAACAACTTATGACTTCTTCAACTAATAAACCAGTATGAAAACCATTCAACCCATGACCATTAAAAAAAAGGGTGGAATGTTGCACTAATATATGGTGCAAAAAGTAGAGTGATTCACTATGCAGTAGCGTTCAAATCACTTTTAGACCAAGGCTAGCTAGCTAGCTATCTAATTTGTGTGTGGTATGTATGTAATTTTTGCAGTTCTATAGTTAGGAGCAACTGGGCTGACTCACCAAAATCCATGTTACCTATCTTCAAGGAACTCATAGCAGCTGGTATTAGAATTTGGGTTTTCAGGTATATATATTTTATATATATGCAACTACTTTTTTTGATTCACACATCCAAAAAATCTTTCAAGACATGCATCATTTTTTGGCTGAAACTTTAATTTCAAGATTCTTTGCTGATAGATTACGCACAACATGATGCTTAATTAATATCAAGGCTTCATATGCTAACTGAATAATTGTTGGGATGTGCATGCAGTGGTGACACAGATGCTATTTTGCCACTAACAGCAACAAGATATTCCATTGGAGCTCTAAAACTGAAGACCAAGCTCAATTGGTACGCTTGGTATGATGATCATCAACAGGTAATATATATATAATTATTAGTCCCAATTTATATATATAACACAATATATACTTAAAAACTAATTAACATTAATTAATTAATGTGTTGATGATGATGATGATGATGATGATGATGATGAAGGTTGGTGGGTGGAGCCAAGTATACAAGGGCCTAACATATGTAACCGTCAAAGGAGCAGGCCATGAGGTTCCTCTCACTCAGCCCCGTCTTGCTCTGCAACTTCTTAGGCATTTCTTGAAAGCTCAACCCATGCCTGCACTACCTCCCTTGTTTTAGTTTCACACACTTTTTTGTTTTTGTCTTCTTAATTCTGTCTTTTGATTTTTTTTTAGTGTAGGATCTTTAATTCTTTTTGGAGTTATAATTAAATGTGTTTTGGACCCTGATCATTTAATTTTCTCAATCATTCAGAAGTGGTGTGTGTTTATATATTAAAGGGGTAAATACAATAAGCACCCCTGAACTATCGAGTCAAAACAGTTAGCACCCCTAAACTTTGGTCTGGAATA
>JAYMTK010004063.1:0-11536 GCA_036897405.1 Pelargonium myrrhifolium | reverse complement strand
ATCCCAAATAATAAAAACCGAGTTCTAAAGAAACCACGTGTATAATGCTTACCCTTTCCTTGCACTTGATATTGTCCTTCAATATATGAGAAAGAACACTAGCAGCTCTGCAACACATCTGCAATGCAAAAATATTAACTATTTAAAAAAAAAAAAATCATGAATTAACAGTTCAGAATCTTCAGATATGAAACATTAGAGTACTACCTCCAGATCACCATCATTTTCATTCAACGTAAGGCCACGTAATAGCATACTGCCAGAGAAAGATTCTTATAAGATTTTATCAGAAGTAGCTTAGAGCAAAATGAAGAAACACTGCACTTTATCTGGTTGAATAGAGTAAAGACTAGCCCCGCATGATATAAAATAGGGTAAATTGCACATAACTACACGGAACTTTGCACATGTTGCATACAACTACATTTAACTTTCAAGTGGAACTACTAACTACACTTACTTTCAATAAGTGACACCATTAATATCGCTGTTAACTTTTTATTGAAAAGACGAAAGTGCCACTATATAAAATGATTTTTTAATTAAAAGTAAGGGTAGTTAGTTGTTCCATTTAAAAATTCATCGTAGTTGTGTGCAACACGTACAAAGTTCAGTGTAGGTTTAGGGGCGTTTTTGTTTGTTCAATAAAAATTTAACACTATTGTTAACGGTAAAGCTTACTGAATGTAAGTGTAGTTAGATGTTCCACTTTAAAGTTTATCTTAGCTATCATGTACAAAGTTCAGTGTAGTTTTGTGGAATTAACCATATAAAATAAGAAAATTGTAGCCTAATGTATGTAATAGGAACAAACCTTCCAAATGACATGCTCACGTCTTCTTCATGAGAAGCATGTGGTTGAGGAATTAATGTGGATGCTAACATTGTTTGACCATCAGCATTTTTCTGTTAAGATGAGGCAAAATAAAAATAAAATTAGAAACAGGGGTGAGAGCTGTAGCATCTATATCATGCATAAAAAAAGAATCACAAAACCAATTCATAGAAATAAACAAAATGATAAAGAAAACAAAAGGTATCAATCAACCTCACAAAAGCACTTAAAAACATAATCGGCTGCAATGAACTCTTGCAAACTAGATGATCGTAGAATAATTCGAAGAATAGAATTCAGAGCAGGTTCTACTTGTGGCTCCTCTCCAAGAAATTTACTTGCAAGCACATCACGATTCTTGGGATGACCAGTAACCAAATCACCAATGCAGCGCAATGCCTGATAAATTGAACAATTTCTAGATTAGATTAGTCTGAGAAATTTGGACAAGTGGCTGAAGTAATCCATTTATATTTCGCGGATAAAAGATTGATTGCAGATAGTATGTGGATTTTAAGGGGTGACAATTCATGTTCACGGGTCGGGTTAGTGTTGCGTTGAAAATTGAGTATTATGTTAAATGAGTCAACACACACACGACCCAATTAATAAACAAGTTGAGCTACACGACACAAACACAACCCATATATAAGTAGGTTGACACAACACGACACGACTGAACATGATTAATGGGTTTATATTGACCCAAACTGACATATCCGACTTATTTAATTTATATGGGTCACATTTCACACGATAAGTTTAAAAAAATTACAATTTTATCCTTAAATTGTTCATTAAGTAGGTGTAGGTGTGTTATTAAGTGGGTTATACAACCCGTTCAATTTAAGGGTTAGATGGATCAAACAGGTTGGACATGAACACGACACGATTAATTAAACGGGTTGGGTTAGTCAACACAAACACTTTTTTTTTTTTGATACAAACAGGTGCCAAAATCCTATCTTGCAACGGCCTAGTACCCGCAAGTCAAGTAGTTTATTTACATACCTATACATTGAGGGCTAGTGTTCATGAAAGAGACTTCGTCTCTTGTCCCTAGCCTAGGCTTTTGGCACCTGACCGCACCAAAGTGGTCTCTTACACCACCACCAAGGATGTGTTGAGTGGGAATCGATCCTAGAACCTTCTCCCACTCACACACTTGAAATAACCAAGTGCGCCAAACACAAACACATTTTAGACGAACCCAAATCCGGTTAAATTCATGTCTTGTTTGTGTCGAGTCACGGGTCATTATCCAAATTGCAAGCCCCATGTGGATCCATAAGGTGTGTGAGAGAGAGGTCCAAAACAGAGTATCTTACCGCACAGCGCACAGCAACAGGTGCCCATTGACTTTCAACTCCCAGCATTAGAATATGATCCAGCACTTTTTTCTACAACGAATCAAACTCAGTAATAAGATATCTGAAGATGCTTTATTTGACAAAAATTATAGCGGATGCCAAGTTTGTAAATACCTGAACAAGGACTGTTTTATTGAACACGATATCTTTTACAGGCTCATCTGCCACATCTCCCGTTATTAACAAGTTGACAGTTTCTAACGCACTGAGTAGATTAATTGTCTACTGGCATTTCGTTTGTTTCAAAGACAACAAAAAAAGACCAGTAAGAAATGTGTGACAAAAATATTTAAAACCTACGAAAGTTAAAAACTATAGCAATCATATGAAGATGCAAACATTTGAGTATCTAACCTTTTGCTGGGTTAACTTGTAAGCACTTCCTCGAAGCTTCAGTATAGTTATTATAGGGTCAAACCCTAATGTCTCCCTGAGTAGTCTCTGAACCGGGTAGAGTTTAAAGTTCAGTATCAAGACAAAACCTCATACATATACAAAAACATTAACAATTACAACAAAGTCCACAAACCTGATTAGACACATTGTTGCGGAGAAGATTGTTCAACAATTGAAGACAATCCTGGGCAAAAAATGAAACTTTATCAGAAATGTGCATGCAAGTAGGACAAAATGATGATGAATCAGCAATATCTTTATTCATGTTCTATGCAACCAGAATTTCGAGCTTGTTTGTCGATCAGCAGAACCGTACACAAAATAATAATGTTTCCAAAAATAGGAAGAAAAAACACAATAAAAAAGCCACTTGTGTTCTTAAGTGACATGTCAGCAAACAAACTAAAACAAGTGGTTAGACATAAAAGCGACTTGAGAGAACTATCAATACCTGCACAACAACGCCACCATCAGGACCTCCTTCCTCTTTAATGATACTGAAAATTTTCTCAAAAGCACCCTCAAAGACCACAATTTTTTGAATCTCCTACAATCATCAAAATTCTTATATTTAGAATACAATGTGCACATATTTTAAAGGGAAAAAGAACTTGGGTGGTAAAAGGATCACCTCAGCTTCACGAGTCAAGTACGTAAGAAGCAGCAACGCTTCGTTTCTTATGACCTGTAAGGAAAACCACAATTAACTAAACAGATTGAACAGCTACAACAGAACAGAGCATTTAATAAACAACCGAATTTGGTACTTTTCACTCCTTAACAAATTCCATAAAAACGAAGTCGTAAGAGTTGTATTAGGAAGTATTTAGATATAAAGACCTTTTAATCCAATTTTTTACTGGTGGAAGACAAAAGAGTAAAAATAGTAACTTCAAAGGGGGACAATAAAAAATCTAAAAATCTTCTGGATATTCAATTCTATAGAAGCAGAACTATGATAAACTTAGATAAGAAGATGTTAAAGTATTAGGCAAGTGAACAAGTTTAGTACCTCGCGGTCCATAAGCATGTCCATCAGCCGGGTTATGCCACGGGGAATGGTCAGAATGGCTTCCTGTAACCTGGACAGGTATGGCAAGAATTTTTTCTTGCATGAATTACAAATTCAAATGTTGATATGAAAGACAATAGCCATTAAAGTAAATACCTATTAGGAGAATTCGTGAGGAGGGCTGTTAAAAGTTGGAGAGTGTAATATCGTATGTAAAAATCATCCTCTGTCTGCAATAAGAAAATAAATGATGAAATAATTTCAAAAATACAATATGCTCAAGATATTGCAAATATAAAATAGATAATTTTTACCAACAAACTTAGAAGAAGAGAAATGTTTTCTGCTTCTCTGGAAAGCAAATCAGAGTTCATTAAAGCTGGTTGGATATCTTTCTTTGGCCCCTTCGCATGATCAATGGGAGTCAAGGCACTCACAAGAGTTTCTAGAGCACCTCGAACCTGCATGAATGGAATGGATAGATGTAAAAATTTCATGCTCATTTTAGCTGGAGGAAACAGGATAGAAAGCACACATCCAATAAACATGGAATAACAGAACCAATTCTCCATCCGAAAACTACAAAACAATCTTCATAATAATCTAACAAACGTAAGTTGTAGAATGCTTAAAGATAATTTATGAACATGTGGCCCAGCTTGTAAAATAGAATCTTAAAAAAATACTCTGTTATAAGTTTCATAATCATTAAACTCAAGCTTTCTCACATCAGGTTGGGTTATATCGATGCTTATGTTTAGCAAGTGATGATATATAGCTAAAGTGAGCATAAATTCAAAGTGATGAATCATAGATTACTGAAATTCCCTATTAGTGATCATTTCATTTCTTTCAAAATAATCATAAAGAACAGTGAAATAATATGTAGTGAACTAAGAACATATAAATAACATGAAAGAGAAGATGAACCATTTCAACATCATCTCGTTCCTCCTTTAAGACACCGATGATAATAGGAAAGCCTGCAACAGAATCATATAAAATATGTTATACATCAATAAGAAAAGATCTAAGTTCATTTTCAAGAATAAAACAAAGGCTCTCACCCATAGCCCCAAATGCTAGCTGTGCAGAATGGTTCTCCACCACAACAGACTGAAGCTCGACAATAGCAGTTCTTCTATCCTCTGCCAGGGAACCATTACTAATTCGGTCCAGTAACCGTTCTATGTAGCTATCGGAACAAAAAGCAAGTAAATGATTGTATTACAATTTACAAGTCTATAACTAGAGGGAAAATGACTAAGTAACCAAGCAGAGACAGAGACAAAAAGTTGGCATGAACAGTTAATGAGATTAAACAAAAGTGGCAACCAAACATATGGTTTACAGATTCCTAACAGCAACTCCAAGAACTAGGACAGCTGTTATTAATTTGGAATTGGAATTCTAATTTAATTTTGCAATAACAAACTAGCCTAGTGAGTAGGTATTGGCGAGTACAAGACTTCTTAAAACAATGGCAGTATCGAGTAGGTCATTACTACAGTAATGTTGTTGCATGAATTGGTCTGAACTGAATCTAACCATAGCAAATTAATTCATGTACCAAAACATGAAGAGCCGGTTTTGTATTCTAAGAACATATTTCAGACTGCAAATTGCATTAGATGAACTCATTCCAAAATAATTTTGTTATGCATTCTAAGGAGAATGACAACTTCTAGAAGATGGATCAGGGTTTATATTACAAATTTTGCAAATGAGTCCTAAAAAATTCATTCTTTTTATCAAGAAAAAAGAAGTGAACACAGGTCAAAGATTCGAAACCAAAACCCAACTCCCAACAAGCAGCATTACTTTCAACCTTCTTTCCTTACATTCTATGTACTCCCTCCGTCCCAAAATGAGTGTCCTCTTTCCTTCTTTAGTAAGTTAGTTATGCATGAATTGTCAATAGTATCCTTATAACAAGTTAATTAGTATTCCTTAACACATGATCACAATAATACATATGTAAATATACCACATTAACTAACTTCTCCTTAGTTTTTCTCAAAATAGAAACAAGGACACTCATTTTGGGACGGAGGGAGTATTTATTTTTCATTGACAACTTATGCAGATATGCTTTAATTATCCTAATGGCCAGATTGTGTACAATCTTCATATATCAAAACCATGGTCAATCTTCCATGAAATGCATGATGCATAATCATATCAATCACAAAGTAAAAAAGGCATCTTCAACCTCAAAACAAAACTATGATAAACTTGATGAGCATCTTACCTATCTTCATTTGAAGCCGAATTATCATTGCCAAAAACCAGCCCAACAACCCCCTGCACAAGAATCCACAAGTTCATTACACATTAAGTCATCAACATAGTTTACAAAGCACAACTGACATCACGCGACAATGTTTCTGTAACTCGCCTTATGTGCAAACCAAATCCACAATGGACAAAAGAAAAAACCCAAATGTAACCACTAGAGCTGGTGACTACATAGTTATAGAGCTTGCAATATGGACTCGAACCCGCATTTTTGCGGTTTCGGGCAACCCACACTCAATCTACATATTTACTATGTAAAACCCGTAACCTGGCCCAACCCGCAGCCCAAAATCCACACCTCGTGCAGGTTCAATTAGTTATTTTCAACCATAACCTAAAAAATCCGATCCAAACCCGACTTGAAAACCGAATTGCCAGTTCTACATCCAAAAACCATGTGATGTCAAGTGTCATAAACATTCTTAAATTTACACCTGAATCATCAACTTATGGTCAATCACATTCAAGTTCCTATTCTAAGCAACTCCTTGGCTACGTAATTATTATAGTTCATCTTCCAATGTTGAATAACATCTTCTGGGCATTATATTTCTAGCTCTAGCTACTCATTTCTTCTCCAAACACCCACAATATAGTGAACTATAAGATAAAGTTAATACCCTTCTGTTCAGCAATGTACACATGCATTAACAACAATCTATGCCGAGAAAGCAACTATAATTTTTTTTTTATCAAAATAGACGAAATTAGCAATTTTACCTTGTACCCAGATACCAAATCCATCTTCCCAGTTCACAGAAGATGAAGAAGACAACAACAATCCTGAAACAACCAAACCAAGACAAAATAAACCTAATTTGAAAAACGAATAAAATCGCAGAAACCGATCCGAATCAGACAAAATCACGAACCTAGAACAACCCAAAACAACAATCGCTTAAATATACAAATTAGGGTTCGAATCAAAACAATCGGAGCGATCAAGAAACTGATTATTATTATTATTATTTTTTTTTTGAAGAGGACTGAAATTGAATTGGAGCACGTACCTTGCTTGAGAGAGAGAGAGAATAGGAAGGAGAGAGGGACTGAAATTGGAGAAAGAGAGGATCGATCTATGGCTCTATGCTTCTCCTCTGTGTTGGTGTCGTTTTGAAGCAAAATGCATGTCGTATCGTAGCGTTGTTGACGTTTGCTGAGTCAGATACGAACTGTGATGGTGTTGATTATGAGACAAGCTTAGATTTTGAAGTCAAAGCTATGGATTAGATTGGATTAGAAACTAGAAATTTATTTTTATTATAATATAAGTTCTATTAATCCAAATTTTTTATGAATGTCCGGAATCTCAGTCATGATTAATTGGATGAGATTCTCAGTCAAGACACAAATAAAAACGGATTCAGACGGACATTCCGTGCTCACAAATTCATTAGGCGAATATGAGTGTTAATCGGTGACGTGGCATCACATCATTGGTCATATTTAATTGGTTAAGAATCTCAACCAATAATATATATCACGACTGAGATTCTTTTTTCTCATTTTTTATAATAAAAACATTTTAATTCATCTCATTGGGTAAAATATGTATCCGTTGACTGATATAAAGTTATATCAGTTAAACTAATAAGGTGATGACACCTCATTTAAAATCATGGATCCGGACGGGTCGCTCCGCTCCCACAAATTCACTTGGGTAGGTATAAGTGATTTTAAATGAAATGATTGTTTAAATTGTAACTGATATAAAGTTATATCAGTCAACTGATATAATGTTATATCAGTCAACTGATACACATTTTACTCCATCCTAAATACAAGTTATGGTTCAGTTTCGTCGGTTCATATTGAAAAGACTTAATTCAAACCCGTCAACCCGACTTGAGTGTGAGTGGATCCCAAAAATTGGTTAGATTCATTTTATATGACTCGCATCAATAGATTTTCAGGTTGGATTTCGAGTGCCTACAAATACAAGTTCAAATTATTGACTCTACTCTAAAATTGTAGAAAGTCAATTAAGTTCATATAACATATTGGTAAAATTGACAATTCAGATCAAAGTCGGTCAACCTGGAGGAATAGTGAAGACCCTGAAACCCGACAAGTTTTTAAAACACACATCAGGTCTCATTTTTTTTTAACTTTGCTTTAGAGCTCTAAAAATTTGGGGCCACGTGTCACTTCAAATTTGAATAATTATTTTATATGCACGTTAGTGTCCATGTCAACACAATAAATAAAAATTTGACTAAAACTAACAAAAAGTTTAAATAAGTAGTAATTTTTGTTGATTGTCAAACCACTCGATTAACCGTCCACTTAAGTCAATCTATATCTAAATTTAACGTATACGAGAGTCTTCTAATTACATTAAAACTCCTTAGATCTCTCTATCAATCACAATTTGAAAAGGCTCTTCTATGATTACTTTATTGGGGCTAAGGTATCCCACACTTCTCACTCTAATAATATACACTTACTAATCTAATTCACTTTCATACTCACACGGTGTAGATGAATTTCAGTGCAACACATTAGTCTGTACTAAACACGAGTTCTCTTTTGTAGAAAAATGGCTCATGACACAAACATATGAGAATCAATGTGTTTGATCTCCAATCGTAACTAGACAACAACAACAACAACAACAACAACAACAACAACAAACTATTTGTATACCGATTGTGGTAGAAAATATTGCATCACTTTGATACCATGTTAGGTCTTGTTTGGTAACACTACTACACCTCCAAAATCTCTTACACATCAAATGAAAATGTGCCACATAAGCAAATGACAAATATAAAAAGTAGACACACTGTTTTCTTTCTTATAGCTTTTGGTGACTTATGCAATGATGTTGAAGTTTCAAAAAACTATTTTTTTTAGATGATGGCATGAGAAGTAAAGAGAGAATTAATCATATTCCAATTATGTCTTTACTTTATGATTTGTAGTGAATATTTTGTTTATAGTTGTGTACTTTTTAGTCATTTCGTAAAAACAATTTTGAATTATAAAATTTGATATTTAATTTAAAAGTGTTTCTTTTTACTTCTATTAGCAAACAATCATACATTTTAAAAATTGCTCAAAAATCACTTCTAACTTATGAGAAGTGTTACCAAACAAGCACCTAGAGTTTAACATAAAAACACTCATCATTTATACACAATACACGTGAAAGAATATAAAAAAAACGTGATAAACACAATATTAAAATGTTTCGAGTATTTCAACAAATAAGATAATTTTTATAAAATTTATTCAAATAGGTGAACAAATCAAAAGCCTAAATGGCCAAGCAGTATAGCGCTTAAATTTTACAACTTTAGACCTCGCGTTCAATCGTCACGAGGGCTCCTATACATTTATTTGTTTATCTATTTATTTATTTATTAATCCTTAAAAATCAAATCAACCTTTTCAAGCCTTCTTTGTCAAGCACATAACCAAGTTGATGTACTCACACTTGTTCTCCACCATGTGATCAAGAACAACATCTTCAAATCTTCTAAACAAATCATCCATCATTGATTCTCCAAATTGAGGGGCCAAAATGGGCTCACCAACTGCCCTTATTGTATTGGATAGGATCTTTGCTCTCATATGCTTATCAACATTGCTATTAGCTTCCTTAATGTAAGTGTCCCAATCCATCTTGATTGTTTCAAGTTTCTCCAAAGTGAAAGACCCTTCCTCTTCAATCAATCTCCTCACTTCCTCTTCAGTTGCTGTATAGTATGGTAAGTTGAAAAGGTCCAATTGGTCCTTTGAGATCAAACCCTGCATTTGACAAGACAATTAGATAAGAGGGTGCGGCGCAGTTGGTTAAGCCAATTGTATAAGTTGGGGGAGGTCTTTGGATCGATCCCCGCTAAACACATTCACGGTGGTGGTGGTGTAGGAGACTGCTTTGGTGCAGTCAGGTGCCAAAAGTCCTAGGTTAGGGACAAGAGACGAAGTCCCTTTTCTGAACACTACTGGTCTCTTGATTCAAGCATGTACATACGACTTGACAATATTTCCTTAAGCCGTTGCAAGATAGGATTTCGGCACCTGTCTGTATCAAAAAGAGGGTCATGTTTTAGGGCTTGTTTGGTATCACTACTCACCGACACCGACACCCATTAGACCAAGCAGTTTAAGGTGCTTGATATTCCTTTAGAGGTCTCTAGTTCAAGTCTCATCAGGACTATCAGAGGTGTTGGTATTACCGATAAGAAAACACTACTCACCAACTTTAAGGAGTGTCATTTAGGATTTGTGTTAGATGTGGCAATTTTAGGTCGGGTTTGTTTTGATTTGAGTTGATAAAATTGACCCAAATATGACCTGAAAGGGCTTCGGTTTTATTTGAATTTCAGGTTGCGTGTTAGGTTGGTTCAAGTCGAGTTTTAGTGTTTTACTTTATAGGCATAAGATGCGAAAACATGTTAGGATTCGTCTAATTCAAAATTTTATGAGATAAATCTGATTCGATCTAAAAGTTTGTCGGATCGAATTTCGAGTGCCTACGAGTTAGGGTCCAAATTGTGTGTAATTCAGTGTGGCTTTAAGAAGCAACTTTTGTTGCTTGACTTAAAGGAGTTGAATCCCGCAGGAGCTTTGTAACTCCTACAACTCTCGAGTTGTTTGTGAGAGAGGGAGACAAATAAAAACTTTGGTCGATGTTCTAACTAATTAGATTGACCTAATTATGAAACACAATCGTAATCACTATCGTTGATCTGATTTTAGTCTACGTCGACTTGATTTTTAGAATTATCACCAAAAACGCGAGTCAACCCTAATGGAAAAAGGTTTAACCGATCTAATTGGTCAACAATTAATTCCACAAATAGTCAAATTTTTGTGACAAAAACATGTTTGTAAGTACCATATAACAAATTTCCTTACCTCAAGGACCATGTCATTGAGGTTTAGTCCAACAACTTCCCATATTGTAAGTGGATTGTTGCTTTTGATACTACCCATAGTTGTTAGGACCATGCCACCTCCATGAACCAACTCTTGAGCCCTAGACTTCAAGAACAATGTGAAATCACTCTCAAATTGCTTGTAGTATGCTTCAAAAACTGCAAGAGGGCTTGTCTTGGCTATGCATATGTTTCCTTTGTTCAATGCTTCTCCATTCTTTCTCACCAACCTTTTTGGCACCTGCATCCAATTTAGCATTCACCGTTATGTGTAGTATTCAAACTAATCAAACTGAAGAATCGAATCAGTCAAATATTTCTTTTTCCTAGATCAGCAAGCTTACAAACACCAAGCCTCGAACATGAGATCTCGAAGGACCAAGTGATATCACTACTTGCCCTACTGAATGTTTCAATTATTTTGTGCCATGTGGTAGAGCGACTCAAATGGTCAAACTAACGATTTGACCTTTAGTTAGTGTACCTATG
Source organism: Pelargonium myrrhifolium (assembly GCA_036897405.1). Classification (NCBI taxonomy): domain Eukaryota; kingdom Viridiplantae; phylum Streptophyta; class Magnoliopsida; order Geraniales; family Geraniaceae; genus Pelargonium; species Pelargonium myrrhifolium. Next base: position 250 of record JAYMTK010004063.1, on the reverse strand, counting down.
TGTTTTTTTTTCTTTTTTGGAAGATTTGAAGTAATAGCTAAAGTCGGGGGCCTCCCCGACACGGAATATTCCATTTTTGAACATAATATTCTTTTTTTTGATCATGTGTCATGCACATATCCTAAATTTTTTTTCTTCAGAAATGCTCATTTTGCTCTTCTTCAACATTCAAGAACACATGAATGTTTGAAGTTTCCGGCGACCAATTATAGTCAGAAACTGCAAAAACTCACCAGAAAAATTAAAAACT
>JAYMTK010004062.1:0-11536 GCA_036897405.1 Pelargonium myrrhifolium | reverse complement strand
AGCCCCTGAGACTCACGCCTTGATACCATGTAGAAGTGTAGAATAGAACGTTGTGTTTATTGAGTACAGGAGTGGTGAATTTATACTAGAGCATAACCCTAATTTACAAGTACTCCTAGTTGTATACAAACACTTAATCGTGCATATCCTAACAACAAACAGTTAATCATACATATCCTAACAGTTTGCATTGCTTCCTGCAGATTTTTGGCACTGAAGAACCTTGCCTCTGTTTTCCTTCAACAAGGTACTGTTCATTATGAGAGTGCATTGCGTTGTTATCTTCAAGCTGTAGAGATTGATGATAAAGATTCAGTTCTTTGGAATCAACTAGGAACATTGTCATGTTCCATGGGTTTACTGAGCATTTCACGGTGGGCTTTTGAGCGAGGACTTATCTGTAGCCCCAATAACTGTAAGCCATCCTTCGCTTTTTTGAATTAATTATACTCTGCAGTCTGCGCAGTCACCATTTGTTGATTTTTTTGAGGAATGATTTTTATCGGTGCTTCCTTTTGTCAAACCATCCCCATTAAAACCATATTTATGTTCCATAAAATTCGCATTATGTTATATTAATATTATTTTTGCTGGATGGTGTTTTTAGGGAATTGTATGGAGAAGCTTTTGGAAGTTCTCATTGCCATTGGTGATGAAGTTGCATGTCTATCTGTTGCAGAGTTGATCTTAAGGCATTGGCCATCACATTCCCGTGCTTTACATGTTAAAAATACCATAGAAGAGTCAGAACCAGATCCATTTGCACCCCGGGGTATAGATAAACTGGAACCTAAACATGTCCGGCTTAAGTTCCTTGACAAAAGAAAAGAACGAGATGAGAATCTAGAAGAGGATGTCACAACTAAAAGGGCAAAAAAGAATTTGGAGCTGCACCTAACAGAAGCATCATGGGGAGCTCTTGCTGATGCACTCCTGGGAATTTTACATTCATTGGATGGAACTACATCTGACGTGGGGAATGAAAACAGTTATCGATCTGGAGATATCAGATTGACTATATACCTGCCTTCCAGCTTGGAAAATGGTATGGTGTCTGTAGAAAGGAAATGGCTTAACCAAATCCCAGCAGGTGAAAGCATGTCTCATGTTGATTCTAACATGGAAAGAGCAAGTAATCTCAAAGAAAAAGAAGCAAATGTCTCTGAAGAACACCCCCAGGAAAGGCGCAGCAGTCGTCTTGAAAGGCTAAGGAGTCGTAAACCTGGGAAAGAAGAATCAGATTTTGCTGCTGGTAAGGACGCTGCCAAAGTAGTGGTTCAATTTTTGGAACCTTTTATTGATGGTGAACCAGGAAATAATGACTCTGTTCATGCTGCTCGTCATTCTGTTCAGTTCGCTGATCAAGCTAATCCATTGGACACAGAGTATAATGATCTTACCAGATTTGTGAGAGAAACTTCAAAGAATTACGGTGCTTATCATTTGTGTCACTTGCTTCTAGAAGATGCTGCAAGTAGAGGCCTTTTGTACCAGGATGCACTTGTTAAGCTCCTGGAGATAGAGAAATTGACAAGAAATTGGGGGAAGGAGAGAACCCCTGAATGCAGTCTTTTTCTTGCTGAGCTGTATTATGACATTGGGTTATCTTCTTCTGACGCGTCCAAATTATCGGAATTTATGTCCGAGGTTTCATATCATCTCTGTAAAATCATTGAATCCGTAGCTTTGGATTATCCTTTTCACTCATACCAAGCATCTGGGAGTGAAAGTTGCTCTTCAATTAGTAGCACTCAAGGTAATTGCAAATTATTGGTCCGTGAAACAATTTCCCAGGACTCACTCTTAGACTGTTCAGTTCTAACCAATAAGAGTTCCTTTTGGGCTTGTTTTTTTTGGTTAAGTGGGCGAATGTCTATTTGGGATGGTAATAAGGCAAAGGCTCATGAAGAATTCTGCATTTCTTTATCACTTTTGGCCAAGGAAGAAAATATGAATGGTTCTCCATGTTTAGTGATCTTACCGCACTGCAAAGTTATTAAAGAGTTGACTATTGATAAAGTTCTCCATGAAGTTAATTTATTAAAGGTTGATTTCTTGCTGGAGAAAACTGTCGGAGAGATGATTGAGAAAGAAATGTATTTGGAGTGCATATCCTTGCTTACTCCACTTCTTTTCTCTAGAAAGCACGTGCACCTTGATGTAATACCTTCACCTGTCACCGACATGAAAGGTGAAAAATTTACATCTGTTGAACTATCTGCTTTGGACATATTAATCAAAGCATGCGAGAAGTCAAAACTGATGGACATGGAGGTGTATTTGAACTGTCACCACCGGAAATTGCAAATACTCATGGTAGCTGCTGGTGTGGATGAATACCATGCTCACGGTAAACCATTTCCTACGAAATCATGTTCAAAAATGCTATCTGCTTCTGAAATAGAATCATTAGAAAGTTCCAGCAAGTATTGGAATGCCTTAGTTTTAGAAGAAGTGAAGGCAATCTCGCAATGTGCATCAGAACTGAAGAGCTTCGTTGATCGATCTACAGATTCTGTAAGTTATCGTTGTCTCATTTGAAATTGATGCATTTAATGATCCCGGTTTTACATCTGATCCAGATGTATTACACTGCATGTGATGATATTAGGGGAAGCAATATCCTTATGAGGAGAATGCATGATTCCTTTTTCGTTGTATCTGTGAATGTTATGCTTCTTTTATTTCATTCATTATGTTAGCAGCAACAGCCATCAGGCTACAATAATAGCTAAGACTAATGCCAACTAGGATTACATTTAAATTTCTATTACTACTCATTATTTACACTATGTTTGGAACCTAGAAAAGTTGGAGGACAGAAATTTCTTGGTAAGTTCTCCTCGTTTTAAGAACTTTTGTCTTTAATTTTAGGGGTAATAGCACGTAACCCCCTGTGGTTGACACTTTTTGCATTGGAGATCCCTATAATTTTTTTTCGTAACTGTTGACTACCATGTACTTTCCACCCCTCTATTCTGTCAGTTAACTTTGATGGAATAGTGTTCTCTCTCATCATGTGCCATGCACATGACTTTAAACTTTATAAAAATGACAATTTTACCCTTCTTTATATTGGTTTAGGGTTTAGGTTGAATGTTTGAAGGTTACGGAGAGTTTTTCAATCGTTTCTCGCCGGAAAGTACAAAAACTCGTTGGAAAATTTAAAACCAATTCTACATTCAATTTTTTCTTTAATAAAAAAAACCTAAATTTCAGGGGAAATAAACAAATCAGAACCCGACTTCACCAAATTATCTCCTTTAGACCACCACATTGTGAAAAGTACACTGCATTTATCAATACTTCATTATAAGAGTACTTACATATGCTTTCTTATAAGTAATTTGCAGTCATTTTCATGCTTATAGAATGGCGGCTTTGTTCCATCAAGAAGCATTGGCAATATTCACTCCTTGCTGCTAGCAGTCATGTGCAATGTTGCAAGCATATTCCTCTGCAAGAAATCCACTGGCTTTATAATTGATGATCAAACTGAACAAATGCAAAGATGTTGCTTTGTTGATGCAGCCATTGCATTCTGCAAACTTCATCACCTCAACCCTACCGTACCTATAAAAACACAAGTTAGTTGTTTCTCTTCCTTTTGAAACCAAACCTTCATATACCCTGTTAAGATATATTTTTCTCTTATTATGTTTTTTTTTAAAATATTTATTTTACCTTTTGTTATCGGACTTTTTACTTCAGGTTGATTTGATTGTTGCAACCCATGATCTGCTTGCTGAGTATGGGCTCTGTTGTGCTGGTGAAGATAGTGGAGGGGAGCAAGGAACTTTTCTTAAATTTGCGATAAAACGTCTCTTAGCCTTGGATATGAAGCTTAAATCCAATTCTCATTCATTGAACAGAGAAACAGTTCATTGGAGGGAGCATGTCATAACATCTTTTGATGAATCAAATTCAGAACCAGTCAATGTGGAGATGGCTCAGATTGAAACAGATAAAACCAATGCTGTGGAGAAGAACTCTTGTGAAGGGTTAACTTCTAAATGCATTACATCTCCTGAAAGCCAAGGTGATCCAGAAGTAAAAGGTGAAAAGGAGAGCAGTGAGTGGTCCAATGGAAAGTTAAGAAAAGTTGAAAAGGCAAGTGGTAACTTTACTGAATGTATTGATGAACTAACTGAAGATGAAAGGGAGGAACTTGAGTTGAAAATTGATAATGCTTTGGATCAATGTTTTTTCTGCTTATATGGTCTGAATCTCAGATCTGATTCATCTTATGAAGATGATCTAGCCATGCACAAAAATACAAGCCGCGGAGATTATCAGACGAAGGAACAGTGTGCTGATGTTTTCCAGTATATACTCCCAAATGCGAAGGCCTCATCTGTGAGTAGCCCCATCCATGTAGTTTTCTTTTTGTATCAGTTTTAGTTAGCGATAGTGATCAATGTTTAATTGCCTGATCTATATATGTATCCATCAGAGAACAGGCTTGGTAAAACTTCGAAGAGTATTAAGAACCATACGCAAACACTTTCCACAACCATCGGAAGATGTTTTAGCTGGAAATGCAATCAACAAGTTTTTAGATGATCCGGAACTTTGTGAAGATAAGCTCTCTGAGGATGCTGGGTCTGATGGGTTTCTTGAGACCATAATGAAGACAATATTTCCAGGTGATTCAAGAAACCTCGAAGAGTACAATTCATCATCAGTTTGGAGGTATTTGTGCAAACTTGTTATTTTTGCTCCTAATTATACTTATTCTTATGTTTATTTAATTATAAAGTTATTCACTGAAAAATTGGTATACTTAAATACATTTATTATTATCAGGAATAAGTTTTCTGTATGTGTATTTAAACGCCTGCAGTTCTGAGCCATATATAGAGGTTTACCGCAACTTGTATTATCTCTTAGCACAGTCTGAGGAAATGAATGCAACTGATAAGTGGCCTGGTTTTGTACTCACCAAAGAAGGGGAAGAATTTGTACAGCAAAATGCAAACCTCTTCAAATATGATCTACTGTACAACCCTCTGCGCTTTGAGAGTTGGCAACGACTTGCCAACATATATGATGAGGTAAGATCTAATGTTTGTTGTTTTTAATTGAGATTATGGTAAAAACAAAATTTATTTGTTTAAAATGTTTGGATATTTCTTTTAAGACTTCTTTTTCATTCTCTGTACAGGAGGTGGACTTGCTGCTAAACGATGGTAGTAAGCATATAAATGTTGTAGGATGGAGAAAGGATGCAACTTTACCTCAGAGAGTTGAGTCTAGTCGAAGGAGGAGTAGACGGTGTCTACTTATGAGTTTGGCTTTGGCAAAGTCATCAACTCAGCAGGTTCCGTGCTATATATCTAGATTTGTATATGTTGAAGTTTAATTTAAGTGATTCCTTAATTTATGTCTTCCTAATTACCTGTTTACTAATATCCCTTAGTTTAGGCTTATTGTTTTTCATGGTTAGGTTAACTTTATTTGGCAACTTTTATTGCCCCACATGAAGGGCTTATTTCTATTATCAGTATACATACTCCATTCATATTTCAATGTGGTATTGGTATCAGAGCCGGGTTTATTCTTAAAGGTCTCTTGTCATTCCATTCTTGGCACCACTACTTTCATGACTGGTGCCTGAAATCTTCAAGTTTCTTAAACTTTACCTTTGTTTTGATTCTTTCTATTCTTTCAATTCGTCACATTGAAAAAACCCCGTAGACTTTGTCATGTCATTGTGTTGCCCTAGCCATCAGCTCTGTTTGGGGTCTATTAAAGCTAGAGCATCAGTTTTCAGGAATCATCTTAATAATCTGACCATACTATATGGTCAGAGGGCTCCAATTGGTCACCCCCTGCTGCACTGTCACCAAAGTCCGAGATAAGTGCTTCCACCCACTGCTCATCAGAGTTGCCATTCATGTTTGACTTCTTAGATCTATATTATTTAGACTCCTTTTTGTCTTACCAGCTAGTATTGCTTGTAGATTTTTAAGTGCCTATTCAGGAACATCTTATGTTTGAGGGGAATCCCATAATTTATGGGATTCTTTAAGTTACGCCTTCTTAATTAACCTCCGTACATGAAGCCCTTTGTTACTTTTCATGTATTAGTCAATCTTTGTTGGGCTACAATGCATTGCCTTATGTTAAGGCTTCTCTTCTACTATCAATACACAGTACATTATATATTTCAACATAGTTCACATGTATTCTTGGTGGGTATAGGTGGGTGGATGTTGTTGTGGTAGTCAGTGTTTGGGGAATCCATTGAGGATTCCACTTCTACCGACAACGAGAGGAAGAAAATATTATGTGGAATATGAGATGATTTTTTATTATACTTCTCTTCTTTCTAATATATCACCTTAGATTTACATTATGTTCTCAATACTTTTATCCCCTTTGAGGGTTTTATTATTAACCACTTGCAATGGTTTTTGTATGGCTACAGAGTGAGATACATGAATTGTTGGCCTTAGTATACTATGACAGCCTCCAAAATGTTGTGCCGTTCTATGATCAGCGATCTGTAGTACCCTCAAGGGATACGGTGTGGATGATGTTTTGTGAGAACTCTATGAAACATTTTAAAAAAGCCTTTGAACACAAGTATGTGCTTATGTATTTATTTCTTCCGTTAATTTTTATATTTATTTACTTGGTCATGATTATAGTTTTATCCAACTTCTGTCTCTTGTCACAGGCATGATTGGTCATATGCATTCTATATGGGGAAGCTCTCTGAAAAGCTTGGATACTCCCATGAAATTTCGTTGTCATATTATGAGAAGGCTATTACTTTAAATCCATCGGCTGTGGATTCTGTCTACAGGATGCATGCATCACGATTGAAGATACTTTATAGAAGTGGAAAGCAGAATATAGATGCTCTAAAGGTTTCTCTGAGTCAACTTTCACTATTGTGAACACTATTTATTTATCTTAAAATAGATCCCTTTGTGACTGACTATTATTGATTTTCACTGCATAACTTAAAATAGATCCCCTTGTATGATTCTATGCATATTCTTATTCTTTCTTTTGTGCTATTGGGTATATGTCAGACTGTTGCAGTATATTCATTTGCTCAATCGACAAAGAATGATGTCTTCAGTATCTTGGATAAATTGGCCTCGGATCATCAACACCTTCCAGCTGATAATAACGATAAGAACAGTACAGATCTGGAGGATAGAAAGCATGAGAAATTGCTTCAATTGGAAAATGCATGGGACATGCTTTATAGTGATTGCCTTTCTGCACTTGAAATTTGTGTTGAAGGGGATCTCAAGCATTTTCACAAGGCCAGATACATGCTTGCTCAAGGGTTCTATAGAAGGGGTGAGAGTGGTGATCTTGAGAAGGCAAAGGATGGGCTTTCTTTTTGTTTTAAATCATCTCGCTCATCCTTTACAATTAATATGTGGGAGATTGATGGCATGGTAAAAAAAGGAAGGTAATTGTAGTGATATATTTCCATATTTTGTCATTGAAATGTGTGCGAGTAAGTGATTAGACACCTGATGAAATTAAATATACAAATTTTGTGAAGAAAATGGTGTGTGTGAGTGTGCGCGCGCACACACACGCATGCACGAGTGATTAAAGACACAATGAAATTAAATATACATAATTTGTTAAGAAAATGGTTTGAGCGGAAATATTATGACTTTCATTTTAGGTAGCATCCAAAAGTCTCATTTTCGTTTTAACTACTTTTTGTTCACACTGCACTGATTTGCCTTTTATGTGCATCAGGCGCAAAACATCAGGCTGTTCAGGGAACAAAAAGGGTCTTGAAGTCAATTTACCAGAAAGTTCTAGAAAATTTATTACTTGCATCAGGAAGTATGTCTTGTTCTATTTGAAACTGTTGGAGGAAACTGGTGATGTTTGTACCCTTGATCGGGCTTATACAACACTTCGTGCAGACAAGAGGGTAAGAAAGCAATCCCTTTAAACCTGGACTTAGTGTTGTCATTTTACAACAGATCTGTACTTGGTACTTCAATTTAATTAACACATCAATAATTTATGAATCTGAGAACAAACAAATACTGGATTTATTTGTAAAAAATAACAAATATTATACTCCCTCCGTCCCAAAATAAGTGTCCTGTTTCTCTTGATTTTTTATCCCAAAATGAGTGTCATCTTTCTCTTTTTTAGTAAGTTAATTATGTATGAATTGCCCATAGTATCCTTATAACAAGTTAGTAAGTATCCCTGAACACATGATTATGAGGATACAATAGTAAATGTATCAAACTAGCTTAACTTCTTAATTTCTCTCAAAATAAAATTAAGGACACTCATTTTGGGATGGAGTACTTTTTTTCTTACAAAAAACAAAAGAACAATGAGTACTAGTTTATTATGGGCGGCATGGTGTGGGGGGTGGGGAAGGAAGATAACTGAAGTCTCAGAGCTTTAATTTACTGAAGCATTCAAAGATTATCTGGCTAATTCATATAGTCATGTTTATTATAATTTTAGCAGGATTATATAGTATCTAACATCAATTTCAAATCCAGTTTTCCTTGTGCATAGAGGATATTGTTCCATTAGCACTTGGAAGGTACATTAAGACCCTGATAACTTCCATGCGTCCGGTTGAGAATGTTGGCTCTGGTGTTGCAAGCAGCTATGAGAGTTTACTGGAGAAGCTTTTTGCTTTGTTCATGGACCATGGGATGTTATGGCCAGAAATATGCCACTTACCTGAGATTGAGAGCCCGGAAATGTCAGAGAATAACCTATATGGGTACGCATTGAATATATCATGACTTCTATTTTTTGCATGTGACTTATAACATATGGATTGATACTTGGTTGGATCATCTTAGAGATGAGCATTACTGAACAACCTGTGAAAATGCCATATTTTAAGCAAAATCAGAATGGCATCATCCCAAGATCTAATTCTTAGGTTTTATTTATTTATTTTAATTTTTAGTCGGTCCAGATGGCTGATATCCGAATGTGTTAGTGTGCTGATTTTGAAGGTTAGAATGCACTTTTTTGTTTGTAGTGAACTGTCAAGAAAAACCGACTGATTTGCTTTTTTAGTTTGAATTTCAGTTTTCCAATAATGCATTGTATTAGTTTATGTAAGCCTCTTTTCAGAATTTGGGCTAATCTTAGGGAAATAGGCTGTTATAATTTATTGTTTCTGTAAGCTTTCAACTATTGACTAGTTTTCCATAATTTGAGTGACCTTATCATTCATTTTAGTAATCATAATTTGAGTTTAATACCTTCAGATCATACTTCTGTTTTATGTAAATAGACTGTTACAATTTCTCCCTATTTCTGCAAGCTTGAACTATTACATAATTTACTGACGTACTTATTTACCCATCTTGATTATTGTACTCTTTGTTTGATGTCTTCATATTTTTTGTGGGTGAATCTTGTGAAAGCTGTTTTTAAAATTGAAATTTTGCCATGTAAATTTTTGCATCTGCTTATGCCATATAGTACTGGTTTATTTATTGCTTTCTTTTTCATATTTTTTGTGTTATAGTAATTTTTCCTCATTTGTTATAGTAGTAGTAAATAAATATGGGCTTTGGCTCACAACTAGTACTTGTGGACTTTATTACTTTGCCAGTTATCTCCACCAACATATTATGTCGTTAGAAAGAAATGGGAAGCTGGAAACAATTGAAGCAATAAATGAAAGGATTCGGAAGCGTTTTAAGAATCCCAAGTTATCAAATAGTAATTGCGCAAAAGTCTGCCGGCATGCTTCCATTGCTTGGTGTCGATCTCTTTTAAATAGCTTAGCATCAATCACTCCGTTAACCTCTGGACTCCCAGTTGAGGGTCAAGTCAACCTGTCAGATGGTGGTTCAGAAAGCGGACAGCATCTTTGTGTTGATCTGCAAACAAACGAGTTGTGGAGTATATCATTTGAGGAGTCAACCCAGATAAAAGATCTTGAATCAAAATGGATCCCTCTGCTGTCTAAAATAAGAAATATAATGATTAAGAGAGCTTCAGATGAAAACCTGGAGACTGCAAACTCTTTGCTTAGATCTTCGTACAATTTTTACCGGGAGAGCTCCTGTGTAACACTCCCATCTGGTGTCAACCTTTATATGGTTCCATCTAGGTCAGCAACAAATGCACAATTTCAACCAGGTACGGATGGGGTTGAAGTCCTCGATCTCAGCATCCCAAGGAAGCTTCTCTTGTGGGCGTACACTCTCTTGCACGGTCGTTGTGCAAATATCTCGGTGGTTGTAAAACATTGTGAAGAAAATGCAAAGGTAAGAGAATTAGCATGCTCTGCTAGCTGTGGCTCCTTAATTGTTGTCCAGCTCATAAATAATTACTTTATGAATGTTGAGACAGATCATGAATTGTACAACACAAAACAGTTCACAAATTAGACATTAGAGACGATTTGAGAATCTAAGTTCACTAATGTAGGTACCATGGATTCTGATTTTTTAAATATGTTTTGCAGTCAAAGATGAAGAAGGGAGGTGGAACTAGTACCTCTGTATTGACAAATGCAAGTGCGCCCGCTACAACTGCTACTCAGACAGGTTATTCTGATTTCTCCTTGCTTCTTTTTCGTCGGTAAACATCTCTTTAGAACTAACTTGATTTGATGTTTATATATGCTTAACAATTGTTGCTAGCTATAGGTGGTGGTGGTGGAAAAGACGGATTGAGTCAAGGGGGCAGCGCAAGTGAAGCAGAAGAAGCTGGTCCGCTGGTGACATTGCCCGAGTGCGAGGGGGGTGCAGTACCTTCTTCCACTGAGAGCCAGAAGAGTTGTTTTTCTGCTCCACAACTACATCATTGTAACAGCTTTGTTGCACTAAGGAGCAGCAGCAGTGTAGCAACAACACAACATGGAGGAGGAGGAGATGGGGATAAAAAAACTTGAGATTGTAATTCACTCTCAAATATGTAATATATAGCTAGGTTGTTGTATTATTTATATTCACTCTATTGTTGGCCAACAACTGAAAATTGCTGTTATAATAAGATTGTTATGAAATTGTCGAGAACAAGAACAAAATTAGAAACAAGAGAATTGGGGAGAAAAATATCTTATTTATTATTTTTAACATTTAATTAGTATTGTGGGTGTCTCTTTATATGATGATTAATAAGTCCTAGAGATAATTACACGTTATTAATATGTTAGATACATTTTTTGCACATTACTATTCTCTCTCCATTTCCCATCTCTCTCTCTCTATATATATATACACATGTATATAAAAGTAACATCATATGTTCATGCTTGATATGATTAATAAATTAGATGTCAGAAATTTTGAACAAAAAATAAAAATGGGTGAAGTTTAAAATAGAAACTTTGAAGTTTTCAATTGAAGCTTGAAGTTTCTAGCGAAACATAGGAGTTTGCGGTGAAACATTAGAGTTTCCAACGAAACTTTGAAGTTTTGGCAAAACTTTGACTTTTTTGGTTGAACTTTGAAGTTTTGGCAACCTTGAAGTTTTTGGCGGAACTTTAACATTTTCGGCAAAACTTTGAAGTTTCCGGCGAAAGTTTGAAGTTTCCGATTGAACT
>JAYMTK010004061.1:0-11538 GCA_036897405.1 Pelargonium myrrhifolium | reverse complement strand
ATTTGTATTTTTTACAAAAAAAAAAAAAAAAAAAAGTGGGGAAACTACCCCAAAAAAAAATTAGTCTTTTTTTAAAAAAAAAAAAAAAAAAATACTTCAACTGAACATTCGATCATAAAGTTATAAATATGCATTATTTTAAAAAATTAAACTCTTCAAAAAAAATTCAAAAATTGCTAGTTTTTTTTTCGTACAATCAAGCACATATCTAAGATTTTGTGTATGTAACTTGTACTATAAAATAAAACAGTGAATATTGTAATCTTTTGCATCATTATCACAAAATATTGTTGTTAAAACAATTTTGGAAGACGAACTTGCCAGACTAACAGCTTGAGTTCCTTGTTTACGACATCAAACAATTTCGAAACCATGTGTTATACATGTGTAACGTTTTCATTAATAAATAAATATGTAATGGACAGCAAAATATTATATTGAATAATATGATATGGACATCAACTCAAGAATGCAAGTCCCCATTAACTCTCTAAAATCAATGCATCCATCAAATTCTTGATTCTCTATAATTTCAAAATTTGCTGCCAGATTTTGTTCTGCATAATATATATATATATATATATATATATATATATATATATATATATAAATATAAATATGGAGTAGCAAAGAAGAATTATTTATAAACGATATTGATTTGGTTCAATTGGATCAGTGGTGGGGGGGCCAATCCTGGCCTAAATATAATAGAAGAAAGCTCGAAATTATAATGGAACCAAACATATATATTGTTAAAGAATAAAGAAATAAAGTCAATTTAAATTGTTCCACCTCGTTAAATCAAAGCCGTTAGAAGCCGAGGTTATTGATAATGCATAAAAAGTAAGAAATATCTTTTATTTAAGAGTTCGACACATGTCTCGTCAAGTAAAATCTTGATTTGAGAGAAAATTGCGCTAAATATGGACCTGAAAGTAGCCCACAATGAATCGTGTAACAAATACATGGACAAGAGCACGAAGACAAGTCTTGTCGTAAGGTGACGCCGGGGCTTCAATACCTCAGTGAGAGGGCAATGACATCAACAAAAATGAATTCAGGTGAAGCACATGACCATGGAGCATGGCGCATAGTCGTGGCAAGGCTTGGCCACAACATATGTCATCCTCTTGTGCCCTAATTTGTTTTGCTCATTCATTGTTCATTTCGAGAAGCTCTATAATCCAATTTGAGCGTCATTTTGTGCTACAATCACTTCTCATGATGTGCTGCACCTCTCCACCATTTTGTAGCTCTCGATTATATTTTGTCATGATACCTCTCCATTGAGGGCATCTCCAGTAGTTAACTAAAGTTTGCCATGCTTGGAGCTCTTACTGTACGCTTATGCTCCCAACATATGTGATTAATGCCCTCAACATGCGTCCTCGCTCCCTACCCGCTATGTGCCCTCAGAGTGTGCTCGAGATCCTAACCTACATGCCCAATGTAATTTAAAATACCCAGACCCCTAACATGGCTCAACGCGACACAACGCACTTGAGTCGATGACTAAAAGTAAACTGAAAGAGTCACTCCCAAACTGGTAGACTTTCCATAAACTCTATATATAAACGCTAAAGTGTAATGTCATATTGATAAGCACATGTCAGAGATCCCAAACAAGATACATTTTATTGGTAATCTCTCACACTCCACTACATAGCTCCATCTTAGAAACTCATCTTAAGTCTCCATGAGCATAGACATCATTTCCACCTTGGCATGACGAATTTATGGTTTTCTCATCTTGGCCCACCATCGCCGCATCATCATATTACCATTGCCACCTTATCATGACGTTATCATCAACTAATCATACATCGTCTGTCTCCAACCTCTAATAATACATATGTATCAATCTCTATTTAGAAATCATTAATTATTTCTCAATCAAACTATCTATTTATTAATAACATTTATACATTTGTTTGTGCACTCGTATATTCTTCAGTTTTGTAATCAATTAAATATACTCTTGTAATATCGCTAACCTCTTGAATAAATAACCGTTTCATTTCTAGTAGTTTCTATTACAATGAAATAGTCCTAAGTACAAAAAAAAAAAAACTAATTGGCCAAAAAATGAAGTGCATAAACATTGACCTACTATTGAAAATCATTAGCTACTTCAAATCAAACTACTCTTGTAGCTTTTTCCTTTACGACAATCATTGCCAACAACATGATCTTTCATTACTCTTGTGTTCCCCCCCTCAGTCTTCGATCTTATCGTTCAACTGCCGACACTGCAACCGGATCCCTTCTGCCGATTCTGGACTGTTGTCACGCACATCATACTTTGGCAAATTTGGCTCGCAAGGAACAAGCTAGTTTTCGATGAAACGACCGAGGACGAGACGTGCATTCTCGGAAAAAAATGTAGCTTTTTCCTTTTCGACAATCACTGACAAATACGGATCATGCCCGCCACCATCAGAATGGTCCTTTTCCGCATGGAAAAACGCCCCTCGCTCGGCCATCACCTGCCTTCTCTCACTGTAACCCCCATGTGTTGGCCCTCAGTTTCTTACTTGGCGCTTTCTTTGCTGCTTTTCTTTATTTATTTCTTTCTTTAGCGTATGTATTTTGTTTCTCTCTCGAAAACTATTAATATAAGTACATTTTCATTGGTAAGAAGAAAAAAACTACTCTTGTGCACTTATTCGTCCATCTAAATATTCATTGAAAATAATATTATTTTCATAACCCTTTACATTTTTTTGTTGGTGTTCTTTAAGAGTGCCTAACGTGGCATTGGTGTATACACTAAAAAAAATAGGTCAATAAAAAGAAGTGAATGGTCATGGTTCCATCAACACAATATATGGAATCAAGTTATTAGGAAACCATACAAGGATGGACCATAATTGACATTCATGGCACCTGAGATTGTGGGACCCAACTCTGCATAAGTGCAATAAAATGGGAGAGAACAAGAGATGGGGTTGGCCAGTGGCCACACACCTACCCATTGTCTTCACCACTACACATTAACCTAACAATATTTTGTCAATTCAATGCTAAAATAAAATTTATTAAAAATAATAATAATAATAATGAGAGATTTGATATGGGTTTCTCTTATCTGAGAAGATGAGGTGAATCTATCACTTGGATTTCTTGTGCCTTTTTGGCCCTTCACTACAGATATCTATGGATAACAAATATTTTTCAAAATCTACCACTTTTGCTATATATTACCTCCAAATGTGTTACTTTCTTTTTGTTTTGCTTTGCTTTGCTTCCACTTCTTCCTCACCATTCCAAATCATTTTTGTCCCCTATCATTTTATTGTACCTACAAATATTTTATTCACTTCTCTTTTGTTTTTGAGTGGAGACCCTGAAAATATAATGTATCATCATCATCAACATGAGCACCATGAACACTACCACCTCTTACCTTGTCTGCATTGCCACCCACATAGCTTCATTAGAATGGTAATTGAATCACTCTGGTGTTGCTTTTTTCATGTTATTGATCATATGTATTATGTAATATTGACATATGAATTTATGTTATGCAGGTCCAAAATCTTATAGAGAGATGTTTGATACTGCACATGAGCAGAGACCAATGCATCAAGGCCTTAGCAGAACATGCCTGCATAGACCCATTAGTCACTCTTACAGGTAACAAACCTATAACCCATTTGTCTCTGTATATAACTCTCTTTGTTTGTTCATTTCATGAAGTTTGATCATGCATTTATATGTGTTTGCAGTGTGGAGGGAGCTACAGAAGGAGAATAGGGACTTCTTTCAAGCATATTATTCTGATACAAAGCCATCAAGCAGTAAGTCCTTGTTAATTTCATTGATTGTGCAGAGATAAAAGTATACAAATGTCACGCGGTTTGATCAAGAAGTAACTAGAAAACGCACTTTAGCTTTTCCATTTATTTATCGTGGAACAAATAAGTGCACAAACGCTACTTGTCAGCACGGGGCATTTGGATTGAAAAGCAACTATATATAGTTCTTGGCAACCTAGGCTTTTCTTAAGTTATATATGCTGATGTTTCAAGTTTTCAACTGATATATATGTGTGCACATGTACAAGCACTTTATGATCATATATAGAGTAAGTTCAGAAAATAATGATTTTGCTTTACTCTTTTCAGGAAGATATATGCAAAGACAAGCACCAATCTGGGGAAGAAGGAAAGAATGGAAGTAACAGAACAAATATCAAAGATCATCATCATGAGAACCCATATTTTCCTTCAAGGGTTTGAAGATATAGCTAGTGTGTACTAGGTTATAAGTTAGGGTTTTATCTTACATTTTCGAAAAATCTTATATATATGTTTCTAGAATTTGATTACTATGGCTTTCCAATCAATATATGAGTTAATACAAATGATTCATAACCTTTACATGTCACTGTTCTTTTTCATAAGAGTTTCAGAGAAAATGCACTCTTTTCTGGCAATTAGATCTTGACAATAACCAGCTGGCAATGAGAAATCAGATGATGAATACAGTAACATAAATGGTACTTAAGGAACTTTCTGTCTGGACTAGAACACACATAACCATAATTAAGGAACTTTCTTGAATAGGTGCATGTTCTTTGACACAAACTGTAGCTGTTAAAGAAAGATATTATATCAAATCAATCATTAAGCTGCTAACAAACAAATACTTAAGCTTCTTTGAGAATCAGTGAGAAGTGAAAACCACATTCCCAAGAAAGCATCTACACCAGAAGAAGTAAATGACTTTTGACTCCAAATTGGCCCAAAACCCTAACACCAAGAAATCAGCCAGCTTTGATTTCTTTCTAAGGCAATATAATTATTCACTCAAAGGTGTTTTTGCCCAAATGGAGTGCCTCGGAGCCTTTCTTTCGCGGAAACCATTGCCTTCTACATGAACCTGCAAGTTTTTTTTTCCATAATAGAAACTCTTGTAGCCATTTCAGTAGTACTATATATATATCTTGAGCCTTGAGTAAAATTAAAGAAACATATGTAACATATAGAACAAGAAGTGATTGAGTATTTGAACGCATGTAACGTATAAGCACAGAAAAAGAAGTTGCATATATGTGAGTAGCTTCATATACAAGCTAGTGCACATAGTGATTGATTCTGTAATGTGTTATTGATTGTGACCTACCATTTCAAGTATCTATCAGAAATATAGAGTTATTGACATAACTTTGGTAAAAAAATGGGGAAAAAGCTGTAGCTAACAAGGTCTTTTACCTCAGCAACATCAGAATCATATATAAATTTTGGGTCATTTTGGTTGCAGCTCTCTCCATCTTCTTTGCACTCTGATGGAGGGAAATGGGCCCACTGGAGAAAGAAAGAAGAGCATATATAAAAGATATTGTATATAGTTCACTTATAAAAGCTTTTGGTGGACATGTTAACTTACATTTTTGGCAGCTGTACTAAAAGCTTCCTTGTGAGCCATCTTTGGGTTCTCAGACTTGAGTCTTTTGATTTCTTCTCTGCTGAAAACAATTCACATTAGACTTAAAATTGAATATGATGACCATTTCAAGTTCTTGATGCAACTTTTCTCACTTGATGAATCGATTGTATGCTGAGGGAGCTCGCTGTCTCTTCTCGGGTGCTGCACAGAACAATTAGTATAATATACATTACATATGTTTACTTGGTAAAGATTTATCAGTAAATTAAGTGTAAACTTGTTGCACTTACGCTTATTGACTACATGATTGATGACAGGAGCTGTGTACTCGTCTTCATTGTCCGAAGAGGTCCCCATGGATAATGGACTCTGCCAAGCATCCCCTTCTTTAGGACACACTTCTTCTGCCTGTGAGCATACCAGAGATCAAGTTCAAGAACATTTGTGTACTTGATCAGATACTAATGTAGAAAAATACTCATGTTCTTTAGCGAGTAACATACGTACTTCGTTGTCATTGGTTAGTGAAGCTAGAAGATGCAGAGGAACAAATGAAGCTTTGGTCATGTTGACAGAGAGGAGGCTTGTGCAGTGGCCACATCTCACTGTCACAACCATGGACAAGCTGCTACATGGTACACTAACCTGCATAGAGAAAATATAGTACATGAAAAGCAGGAACTAAAAAACAAGTAACAAGATCTTCAAAGAAAAAGAATTTTGTACCAGTAAAATGGTGGTGCAGAAACCACATTGTACATAGCAAATCTGGTCTGGGAGATCAAACAGATGATTGATTGTTGACATGATGTTTCTGGTGATGATGTTGAATGTGAGGAAGATGGACAGTACAAGAGCTGTGGGTCTACTGATCAGAATGGGGGTATTTATAGATGTTGGAAATGGAGGGCACTTGTTGCATATAACCCATTAAGCCAAAAATGGTTTATTTTAGTATTAAGTTTGTGCCAAGAAGGTACTCTTTTTACACCAATGAACTCTCAGTCTGACTGAAAGATTAAGTCATCTTAGCATCTACAATGAGGTATTAAGAGCGGGCCCATGCATGATCAACACGGTAACAACACCTTTAACCATACCACACCCCTATTCGAGCCGAATACTTAAACTTAGCATCTACAATGAGGTTTCTAAAGTGGGTCAGCGATAGCACATGATCAACACCTACAATGAGTTATCCAAAGTGGGCCCGCAATCAGCACATTTAAGTCATACCACATCAAACTTTTGAATGAATGAGCAGAGTAAGAGGAGAGGGTCTCATATACTCTCATATGTCACCGAGGGAACAAAGTTCTATGTGGTGATTTCTTTTTTGTTTCATGTGTTGTTTTCTGTTGATTTAATTACTCTCTGCTGTCATTTGGGTCAGCATTCTACACTCTCTTCTTCTTCTCCTTGATGAAAGTGAAAGTGCATTGAGTTTTGCCATATTTGAGGGTTGGGGAAGTTTCTAGAAGGGTTTCTGCAGAAGGAAAATAGGCATCTTAGGATTTGAGAAGGCCACTTTCTCTCTTATTTTCTTTATGTTCCTTCACATCTCTCTCACACATTGCATCTCATCAATTTGACTCCTATTTTACCCTCCTATTCTGTACTCTTGACTCACCCATGTGCTTGCAAGTCAGTACAGTGCCATGCCAGCTCAAGGTCCCCACATTTCAAACCCCAAAATCAGAGGTAGGGTTTGGCCTCTCTAGGGTTTGCTTCAGTTGTTCTTGACATTTTGTTCAGCTGTTTCAAGAAACATCTTCAGAAGTTTAGATCTTACTCAAAATTGTGAAGCCATGTTTTAAAATTCGGTTGGGAGTGCAAACAGTCTCTTGATATCTACGATCACCACTAATGACAGAACCAATGTTTATAAAGAAAACATTTGGATTAGAATTTTTGTTGGCATTTAAAAACACGTTTACATTAACTGCGCATATGTCACATGTCAATAGATGAGGAACGATTGATATCACTCTCTACTTTTTTTTCCATTGAGATATTGATATTTACATTATGTGCACAAGTGTATGTAAAATGAGACTTATAATTAATAAATTGGAGCTCATTTGAGCATGTTACGTCATCGCCAGAAGCAGACCTATCAAAGTGGCCCGTGGTAAGGCCTCTATAGTCATGCGCCTAATTGTTTGCCTCCACACCAGTGGTAGGACACTCACAACAATGGGAATAGTTTAAAATCTCATATTTGACTCGTAAGTCTCCACAGATTCTTAGGGTTAATTACACTTCTATATCTTATACTATACCCCATTTGCAATTTAGTATCTCGGACTATCAAATTAACTTTTAACAACCATGTACTTCATTCCGTTAACAATTAGCTCCTCCGTCTAATTTTTTCTCAAATTCTATCCATTGACAGATGAAAAGACCAAAATGTCCTTTGTTTTTTTAATAATAATAATAATTAAATAATTCAGCCACGGAGGCCGCGACCGCCAAAGGCCAAGACGGAGGTCGCGACCGCTGGTGAGCTCACCCAGATCTGGCGAGCTCTCTGGCGTTGCCTTCTTCGAACACATCCCCCTCAGTCGCCTCTTCGATGGCCGAACCGAGTCCGCTTCCGCCGTCCTTATCCACTCCCTCGCCTACCTCCCTCGCGCCACCCATCGCCGTCTCCACCCCTATTACCTTATCCTCTGCCTCGACTCCTTCGACCGCACCGTCGACTCTGCCCTCGCATATGACCTTGGTCTTCGCCTCGTCCACATCGATAGCTCCAGAGTTGAGGAGATCGCCAATGGCCCTCATGCTCGGCTTGCTCCGTCGCACCGGCCCACCTCCTCTCCCACCACACCCTCTCTGCTTCTAGATGGCTCAACCAGATCCGGCGAGCTCTGCCTAGATCCGTCTTGCTCTCTCCAAGTCTCTTCCTTCTCCTCGATCTTCAGTTTTCTGCGACAAGTTTAATCCGATTTTGCAAATTCCGACAACAATATGCAGTTTCCGGCAATAATTGGTTGATGATCTCGCCAGAAACTTCAATCTTGCTCTTCAATAAAGAAGAAGGTCAAAATCATCATTATTACGAAAATTGAAGACTCCGTCAAAGTTAATTGACGAATTTGGACGGCGGGCCAATTTGCAATAGTTTTGAAAGTACATGATATTTAAAGTTAATTTGGTAGTTCAGGATAGTGATTTGCAAATGGGATATAATACATAGTATGAAAGTGTAATTAACCATCTCTTTAAAGTGTCAAGGTAAAACGTATTAAGACTATTGTTATCACATTGAAATCCTATTTTATTATCCGTCAATAACATTTGAGGAGACTTGTCACATCAAACAATCATAATTCAATAGCCTCACTATAAATACCACCTCTTGGTTAAAGGCTTACTCGCTCTCTACTCTCATTACTTTACAATAACACGTATACATTGTTTTTCACATAATCACGGAGTCTTGTATACCTTGTACGTATTCTCTTTTGCGATGCCCAATTTGAGGCTTGTGTCTCTTATTAGATAAGTCTAGATCCACAAGAGAGAAGGCATGTTTGATCCAAAAGTACCATTGAATGACTAAAACACCAACTATTGAACACAAATTGAGCATGGATGATCCAAATTGAGCATGCAATCACCTGTAGAATAGGTTAGTTTCTTGCTCAAGAATGGTTCAAGTGTAAAAACCAAACGTAGGAGTGAAAAAAAAAAAAAAAAAGAAGGTGAAGCTGCAAATAATTGAACTAGTGTCGAGTCCTAGGCGCTAATCTAGTTGAGTTACAGAAGGGAAGGGACCCGTAGTATGTACCAAGGACCACTTGGAAGTAAATATCAAATGTATGATTGATAAGGGAATTTAATGATGCTTGCAGGAAACATCAATACACGATCAGAGATAATCACCAACAAGTGAGATATTTTGGTTCGTGAGTTTAATAAATTGCCCGCTTGAAATAGATAAAATACAAACTCCGCTATTTTCTCTCATTCTGATGAATGATTTTTTTTGTGCTATAAATGAATTTAGTGCATGAAAATATACAAGAGATCTGAAAGCCACTTCCGATCATTGCTTCACATCTCTTAAGGGACATTAATGCATGCATTGTTCAATCTATCATTCAAGAATGAATGGTAGCATCATGAACGACTATAAAATGAGAATCTCATTCGCATACTCATTGTCGATCAAAAATTCAAAACCAAACAGAATACTAAATATAAATAAACTACAATAAAATGAAGTTGAGATGGCATAGGCACATCATCTTCAAAGAGGGAGGTGTTTAAATGTTGTTGGACAAAGACTAAAAATGCATAAGCTTAACAAATGAGAAAAACATGGCCTTGCCTAAGAACTCATCTAAACAATCGCTCTAAAGAGCTGCTAGTTACCGGGAAGAACTGAATATTACCAAGTCTGATAATCATAGGCGGGAGTAGTCTATATACAGTAGAGAAGACTATTGACCCAGTGACAGATAATATTTCAAAATTGGATAGAAGAGAATAATGTACAGTGAGATAATCACAATTTGCTGTTCATGCAACGTCTTTGGCTAAAACTTCCAAAAGCTAACTCATCACTGAACAACCTATGTCACTGTTTGCAACTACCTCCCAAAATGAAGAGGGAATTTTCTCATTTTTGTATAAATTAAGGAAAAATCAACTACAATTAGATTGCCCATGACCCCAATGAGCTATTATTGTGATTCACCAACTTATTCAAAGAGTTATAATTAACATATCTTAGGATTTTGTGATAATTCTTAAAACAGGAAGGAACATGGAGACTGACTTTGGGACAAGAAAGTTAAGTTTCAAAATATAAGAATGAACTAAAACAATTTGAAGAATTTGAGACGCAATGAATTCGCCACTATAAACTGCACATTGAACAGCAGCAAAGGAGACGGTATTATTTTCAAATTACAGAAAGAACAACAATTTGAAGAATTTGGGACATCATAAAATTCACACTATTTAGTATATACTGCACATAGAGCATCAGAGCAGTCGGAGACACAAAAGGACCTCACTCTCTCCGATCACTTTTGCACCACAAATGATATCAAAGGAGAAACAAAACCAAGGATACAAGTTACTGCGCGAACACCGAGGATCGAGCAAAATTATTGGGTTTCCAATCTCACACATTAAACCATGAAGACATATACCTACAAGAGATGATAGAATCTATAGGCGAGCAGATGAAAACTGATTGTTTTTTACTTCTTCCACAACTTAAGAATGGAGATAATTTAACAAGACAAGAATGATATCCATGTTATCAAAAGTTCAAATTATGATACCTACTGTATACATAGAGACACATTTTATGCATTAAATTAGCCTGTGTTTTCTGGATGAGAAAAATATTCAATCACTTGGACAACAGTAACTATCACAACTCAACTAGGATCATTCTCAATGTCAAATAGGAACAAGACCAATAATCAATAACCCCAACTACACCACACACGAACAAAATAGAACATGAGCTCAACTGAAATGAAACATGATGCTATATAACAGGCTACAATAAAATAAACACATTTGCTGTTTAAAACAATACTGTCAAAGTATAAAACAAACATAACACCTACTAGTACACTCACCATTCCTTACAGAAACTGTTAATGAATTCTAATGGCTTTGTGCAAGGACAATTATCATTGAAAATAATGAATATAAACCTACTGAGCATGAAAACAATGACCGCATTTGGATACAAATCATACAATTAATAGAGCAATATCAAGAAAACACACAAAACTTGAGGAAATGAATCTGCATCATTGAAAATTAATTAACCATAAAGCAAACAATTAATCAAAATAAAGATCCATTGCATAACAAAAGGTAAAAGCAGTCTAAAATAACCATGTCATAGTAAGAGCAACTAAAAATTCAATCACAGATCAAAAATAAAACACATATTCTAAACGAGCAGATTTAAAATAACCTAATCGCCGCCGGCCTTCTGGTAGACATACGTCAGCCCGCACTTGCCGCAGTAGTGGCGGTCAAAGTGGTTGGCCATGAAGGTTCCGGCACCGCACTCGGCGTTAGGGCACTCCTTCCTCAGCCTCTGGACCTTGCCGGAGTCATCAACCTTGTAGAACTGCAGCACAGCGAGCTTGACCTTCTTGTGCT
>JAYMTK010004060.1:0-11538 GCA_036897405.1 Pelargonium myrrhifolium | reverse complement strand
TGAAAAGAAAAATTCTTTAGGGTAGTAACTTGATAAATTCGAATCTAACAGGGTATAACCTGTAATTTCCCCTATTTTTTAATTGATAATAAATTTTCATTTCTCTTATATTCATATAAGAGAAATGAAACTATAAACTATTGATTAACGCTTATCACAGATGTTCAATACATGCAACGCTTATTTTAAAATGGATAAAATAATTAAAATAACTTTCTCTTAACTGATTTTAGATCAATCTAAACTCGAATTTTGAAGATTTTTTTTATCACTCGTAAGATTGTGAAGTCGAATCATATTAATAATAGACAAATTATGCACATATACGAACAAACTAACACTATTGTGTGATCTCTTTAAAAAATATTAATTGTTTCCAATAAGTTATCTCCGACGAAAATAGTTAAGTAGTTTGCTTGTTATTTGGTCACTTAAGTTCAATTTTTGAGATCAATAAGTTTATTTGAATGCGCCAGTCAGGGTGGGTAGTTCTGGGTGCACCCTTAAAGACCCCTCAGATCGAGAATAGTTTCGAAATTTGTAAAAAATTGACTCGAAGCTATTCTTCAAGTTCAACCACCAAAGGCATGTTTGTAAGATCCTATGTTTGCATTAGCTAGCGCGGGTAGTGCCGGGTGCACTCCTAAAGACCCCTCATATCGATAATAGTTTCGAGATTTGCAAAAAAAATGACTCAAAGCTATTCTTCAAGTTCTACCACCAAAGACATGTTTGTAAGGTCCTATGTTTGCATTCTAACTGTACCTCTCAAATGTGATTTTTTGACTTCGTCTCTGCCCTCTAGCCTATGGCTTCCTGAGACCTCTTTCCACTCACACAACTAGATTAACCACCTGTGCCACCCTTAGTTGTTCTCAAATGTGATTCCTAAGCAGGAAAACACACATCCAAAATGTTTAAATGAAAAAAACATAGAGAAACTAATTCAACACAATGGTATGTTGTATCATAACTATAACAAAATAACCAACTGGCTACAATGGAATACATAAATTCTTGCCCATCCTGCACAAGATGGATGGCATGATTCTCCGAAACCCTAAAATATGATTCCGTAGAATTTAAGACCCATCGAAGAGTGAAAAAGACTAACCTGAAAAGGGAAACAAAAAAAAAATGAAGGAATGGGGTTTAGCAACTATTAGGAAGTGTATTATACAGTTAGAAGATGAGTAACAAACAAGGTCCGGGAAGCTATATGTTCGGATACTCTTCTCTTCATCACAAAATGGTTCCCAATAGCCACAAGTGTATCACGAGCCAATATGCAATAAGGCCAAGCCTTGCACGAGGACGGTTCATTAAAACTCGGCCACCAGATACCCTGTGTAAATTGAAAAGGGATAGTTCAGTGACAAGTTAGTTCACAAATCGGTTTGAACACAGAAGATGGAAACCGGGCAAGTATCTAACATGGAAAATGAGGGGAACAGATTCAAGGTCGTATCAAATACTCTCTCCGTAGTCCGTCCCAAAACCAAAACGACCGTCCACTTTCCCATTTTTGTTCAAATTAAGGATTAGTTGGTTACTGTTGCACTTTATCTTGTATACCCTACTTGCTCTTGCAATGACAGACTCAAGGGATTTTAACTAATTAATTTCAAGGATATTATTGGCATTTCATTTATAAGTGACTACCTAAAAAGGAAAGTGAGCCCTCATTTCGGGACGGCGAGAGTAGTGATTTAAAAGCATAAACTGAAAGAGATAATTAAACGCCTTACCAAATTCCATCAACACGATCTGCAAACACTTTTCCTTGTGTTGGGATGAGACCAGATGTGTTAAGAGACTTGAATACATGACCTGCCAACAAAAATAAGATAAATAACACGGGATATGAAATTTAGTATTTGGAAGGTACGGAGACCTCAGAATGCAAACCTTTATCCTCATTAGTTTCCTCGCTAATTAGCGGAGCAGATTCTAGATCAATGTTCAGAGCAAGATGCTCAGTTGATGCTGATCCTTTTTTCATAGTTCGCACGTGAGCAGCTGCCACTCTGGAGGAACCAGGAGGAGAAATCGAATTCGAATTTGTCCCAACTGATCCCTGCATAAGCATTAAACATAAGTTATATTGTGAACTTCTCAATCTTCTGCAAAGGATACGAAAAACTATTTAACTATAAATCAGATATACTTGTTTGCAGAAACATAACGATAATACCAAATCTTACAAGAATGACGATACAAAGTACTAGTGCATCTATCAATAGAACTAAAACTAAACCCATCTTTCATTTCCACAACCAGTATTACCTCTCTTTTTGTTAAAAAGCCAATATCAACTTATGCTTAAACCCCTATGGCTTCAGTTATTATATTTTCATTCTTTAAAAATAAAAATAAAAAAGACTAAAGAAACACAAAAAATTCAGCCAACAATTACAGTATCAAGGGTGGGCATTAATATGGAAAGATAAGAAATAGATAAGTACCGCATCTTCAATTTCGGATATCTCTGACCCACTAGGTACTGAAGGTGCTTCGAAGATGCTCCTTTCCTGGATAACCTCTGGTTTAGCTGTTCTTCCCTGAAGTGAATCTTCAAGTAACTTAACCTTGTTTGATAATTCTTCTACAACCTTGTGGCTCTCAACCAACTTGGTACCAAGTTCCTGAGACTTAGCTTTGGAATTTTCAGATTCCCATTGCAGGGCCATTAACAGCTTCTCTAACACTGGTAAACTTCCCTTCACGTCGGCAGATTTTTGGTCTTCAATGAAATCCTTTCCTCCAAACATATCAATAATTTTGTCCAAACCCAAGGTGAGCTCTGACAATTCACTCTTCATCTTTTGTGAATCTTGTGAACTTGTGGCAACTTCATCCTCCAAATGCTCGATTTCGAGAGTTTGTCTAGATAAGACAGACTGCAGATCTTCATTATCATGAGTTAAAATATTGATTTGATGCTGCAGCTCAGTAACATAACTAATGATGTTAAGGAGTTTCTTTAGATGAACTGAATTACTGAGCTCAGTGCCTCCTATTTCTGACTCTGCAAAAGGGACTTCAATCTCATTTAACTTTTCTAATAGGATTTTCACTTCAGATGCTGACAGGAGAGAATCTTCCGTCTCTGGAAAAAAATGAACATGTGATTAAGGAGAAATGAATAATGACAAAAAGATTATATCTATTCAGCGAGACTGAAACGAAATATTCACCTTGTTCTTTTGTCTGTGAAGCTTTGTATAGTGATGCAAGTTCTGCTTCTCTTTCCTTCAACTTGTTCTCTGTGCCTTGATACTGCTGCAGTTTAAGCCTCAGCTCGTTGCATGAACTCTGCAACACTTCTATCTCACTCTCCAACTTGGAAACCCTATTTTGGTTAAGATCTCTCTCTTCCACGACCGTTTCAGATTTTTTTCCAGTTTCTTCCAATCTATTCTGTAAATCTTCAATTGTTGCAGCGGCAACGTTACATGTGCTTTCAAACTGTTTAATCTGAGAGTACGCTTTTCTAGAAGCAAGTAACAACAATTCTGCTGCCCTCTGATTTTTACTGCTGTGAAGAGTCTGCTCATGCTCCACGGTGTCACCTGACTTGTCTCCATTAACGTCTTCTAGTTTCTCAAGAACACTATGCTTGAATTGTTCAAACTCAGGAACAGAGTGCACTTCAAGTAGATTGTTTGTGACTTCAAAATGCAATTCTTCGGTGGCATCACGACAAGCTGAGAGTAGAACATCAACATCATTTTCTAATGAGGTGATTCTACTCTCCTGTTCCAGTTTATGCATTTCCATATTCTTCAAATTTTGTTTCAAGGATTCCTGGCGCTCAAACATGAATGTACATTTATCCCTGGTTGCCTGCAATTTTTTAAACAGAGCTGCAACAAGCTCATCTATAATGGCAGAGAAATCTTCAAACTTATCGGCAATGATTTTATTTCTTAGCTGAAATCCTTTCACAGTCCTCTTGAAATTCAAAGAAAGATCCTCTCCATTTGCTGGATTGATCTCACCATCTTCCATGTTGAGATTCAGAATATTGTGAAGGTCATCGGAGAGAAGACTAATCATCTGCGGATCTTCCTACAATTGTAATATAAAGAATCAGAGAAAGTCCATATTAAGGCTATTTTACTCTATTATGAAAAAGATAAACAATATCAAGAATTTATTTGTTACACATTCACAAGGATAAACCAGCAAAAAGGAAAGTGATATTGCTCATGTGTTCTTTTGAATCATTGTCACCAACAATGCCAGTTGTAATAAAATGGCATTTTATTATTAACTCTGATGGGAGGATAATACGTATTTGGCATACAGATTAACAGCAAAAGAAACCAAACCACACCACCAAAAAAAAAAAGAGACAAAGCAAAGGTTCTAATGCGGTCATATGGACAAGCATATGAAAAGTGAACTTAAGAAGAAATGCAGCATTAGAAGGGAAAAAAAAAAAATGATTTCGCTCTTACCTCCACAGTGGGGAGACTTTGCAGCACTTCTGAACCCATTTCACCAAACTGGCCCCAAATGCTATTTAAAATATGATCCATATCTTTCAGGCTCTCAACTTTCGTCCCACAGAATTGCTTCATAAGTGATAACGGGCTCGGATCTTTCATAAGCACCTGAAGATCATTAAGGTAACCAATGAGCTCCACTGACCTACTTTTTAAGTTACCACTAGTTCCAGCCAGCTCATCCATGCAAGCACTCAACTTGGCATTCAGCATTGATGTCTCCTGTTCTGCAGTTTTCCTTTCACCTTCCAGTACAGAAATATTGTTCTCAGCCTTCGACAATGCATCTTCCAATGATTTTATGGTTGTCAATGCATCTTCCATCTTGCTAGCCAGGGACTCTGCTTCATCTTGGAGCTTTTGTACCTCCTTCTCCAAATTGGTTCTGCCAATTTGTGCATCATTATTTTGTTCAGTCAGCAAAGCAACATTACTCTCTGCATCCGAAAGTGCATCTTCAAGTGACTTTATAACTCTATGAGCCTCATCTAACTTGCTAATCTGAGCAGTGATTTCCTCTTTCACTTTCTCCAGCTCCGTCTCAGCAGCAGCTCTGCCAACTTGAACCTCTTCCTTCTCATTGTTTAGCACAGAAATATTTCTTTTAAGCTCTGACAACGCAACTTCAAGTGAATTTCTACTTGCATACACCTCATCGAATTTGCTAGTTTGGGAACAAGCTTCTTTCAACTCTTCTTCAACATTTGTCTTAGCAAGTTCTATTTCTCTCTTTTCTTCTGCAAGCTGAGATAAATTGTTCTCTGCCTCAGAAAGTGCATCCTCCAGTGACTTTATAACTTTATAAGCCTCGGTTAACTTGCTAGTCTGAGCAGTGACTTCCTCTTCCACTTTCTCCAACTCTGCCTCATCAACTTTGCTAGTTTGGGAACAAGCTTCTTTCAACTCTTCTTCAACATTTGCCTTAGCAAGTTCTATTTCTCTCTTTTCTTCTGCAAGCCGAGATAAATTGTTCTCTGCCTCAGAAAGTGCATCCTCCAGTGACTTTATAACTTTATAAGCATCGGTTAACTTGCTAGTCTGAGCAGTGATTTCCTCTTCCACTTTCTCCAACTCTGCCTCTGCAGCAGCCCTGCTAACTTGAGCCTCTTCCTTCTCATTGTTCAGCACAGAAATGTTACTTCTTAGCTCTGACAACTCATCTTCCAGAGAACTTCTACTTGCACACACCTCGGCAAACTTGCTAGTTTGAGAAAGAGCTTCTTTCAGTTCCTCCTCAACATTTGTCTTAGCAAGTTCTATTTCTCTCTTTTCTTCGACAAGCTGAGATAAATTGTTCTGAGCAACTAACAATGCATCTTCCAGAGATTTCAAAGTTGTTTGGGCTTCCACAAACTTGTTGGCAAGAGCTTCAGCTTCCTCTTTCATATTTCCCAACTCTTGCTCTGCAAACAACTTAGATTCCTGGCATTCACTTAGATATGTTGCAAGCCATTTCACCTTCTCTACAGGCTCATCAAAAACAGAATCTACTGGAAGAACAATACCATCAATAGATTCAATCACCCTATGTAACATGTTGTTGCTCTCCGATAAGAACTGCTCAAGTTGATCTTTTCGATCTTTTAAAGCAGCAAGATCAGCCTCCAACAAAGGGATGCGCTCTAAATCAGTAGACAATCTGCCGATCTCATCCCTGCAATCAGCAACAGCAGATTCTTTCTGCTGCAACTCAAGTTTCAACTTCTCAATCTCTGAATTCTTTTCATTAAGTTGTTGTCTCAAGTTTTCCCTATCTTGAACTAGTCCCTTGCCTTTCTTAACTGCCATAGACAACTTCTCTCTCAATAGAGCAGCCTTTTCCTCTGAACGTTCAAGATCTTTCTGCAAAGTGTCTTTCTCCTCTTTCAGCACTAAAAGTTCTTGAGATGCAACACTTAATTCATTTGACAGGTTATCCAACTCCGATTTCACCAATCCTTTTTCCTCTTTCAGTGCTAAAAGTTCTTGAGATGCAACACTTAGTTCATTTGACAGATTATCCAACTCTGTTTTCACCAAGCCTTTTTCCTCTTTCAGTGCTAAGAGTTCTTGAGATGCCCGATTTAATTCATTTGACAAGTTATTCACATCTGATCTCACCACTATATCTTCTTCTAGCAGTTCTTCGCACAGCATCAGCTCACTAGCTCTTACATACAAAACGCTTTGAATTCTTTCTAAGAGTTCCAAATCAACAGAAGAACTGAAAGAGGGACTACTTTGTTCCTTTAGCTTCTCAAAGCATCTGTCCATGAGCATGGCAGAGTCACTTGAAGGCTGATAGACACCTTCTTTGTCATTGATAGTAACCCCAGAAACCTCTTGTAACATCTTCACCATGCGATCCTTCTCCTGTGAAACTTGATGCTCCTTTTCCACAATATCTCGGTACTTGCAAGTCAAGTCCTCCAATTCCATTCGAAGATAATCCTTTTCTTGGAACTCTGCTGAAAGTGAAACACTTAATCGGTCAATTTCATTGTGTGCTGCTTCTTGTGTCTTAGCAATTTCATCTTCTAACATATTTATTCCATCTTTGGCTCTGTAAAATGATTCCCTAAGCCAACTTACTCGAGATTCCAAGTCAGAAGACGAAACAAGTTCTGGCAATTCAATTGACAATAAGCAATGTTTCAATGACTGATATTCCCGGGATACACTGTTCAATACATTATTCTCATCCACAAGCAATCTAATTCTCTCTGGTAGGGATGTTTCTATAGCTTCCTTGGATTCATTGGTCTGAGACATGATGTCTTCAATGTTCTCAAGAAGCACATTCCTTTGCAAAAGCATCTCCTGCAGTGACACAACAGAAGCTTCGCTTTTGACCAACTCTTCCTTAATTACATTTCTGTCTTCCACAATCCATCTAAATCTCTCAAAAATATCCCTTTCTAGAAGTTCTTCAGATACAGTCTGGGACAGGATTTCTCCAAACTTTTCAAAGACAACATCTTTTTCCTGGATTGTTTCCTGCAAGGATGAAATCAAACTTTCTTTGTTGACCAACTGCTCTCTAAGTCCATTGAACTCATCAACAATCCACCTATATTTTTGGACAATATCAATTGACTGAAGTTCCTCAGGTAAATTGATCTGAGATAATACTTCTTCAAAACTTTCAAGAATTCCATCTCTTTGTGAAACTGTCTCTTGCAATGAAACCACCAAATTTTCACTCTTCATCAATTCCTCTATTCTCAGTTCGGCAGCCTCTAGCGCACTAGACTTCTCTTGCATTTCAACTAAACATTTCTCAAGCTCGCTAGTTTTATCAGCTAGAGAATGCTTCAGTGAATCCCGCTGCTGAACCAATGCTTTCCCTTTTGTAACAGCCAAGCTAAGCTTTTCTTTGGTACTAGAAGACCGCGTCTTTTCTTGTTCAAGTTCCTTTTGTAGTTTCTGAAGTTCTGCATCTGTCTTCTCCACCATTGCTTTGTATTCATCAAGCTGTCCTGCTACCTGCCTATTTTCATTTTCTAAAAGGGTTAGTTTGTCAACTAAATCTGCTTCCTTTCTTGTGAGCTGTTGTAACTCATTACGAACAGCTAAAAAGACCACCCCGAAATCATCCTGCAGTCTGAGGTTATAATCTGGCTCAGGCAAACACTGCCTGAGCAGATCAATTTCATAAAGGATCTGGTTATACTTTTCAATCAACAAATAAGTGCCTTTCTCAAGGTGAACCATTTTTCCCCAACCAGAACTATCAAATGGTCCTTCTTGATATACCACCATGGCAAGAGAAGCTAGCATCCGGTCAGTAACAACATCAATTTGTTGCTGAACCTCCGCATACTGGTACGCAACAGTTTGCGACACTGACAATTCCGCCACTCTTGCATTGAGATCTTCAATCTCCCGATCCTTCACAGAAAGAATCCCATTCAGTTCCCGGATAGTGCCTTCGGTTTGCAACCTCTCTTCTGAAGCCCTTTTAAGAAACTGAGAACACTCATTTATCAACTCATGCAACGGGGTCTCAGATACCCGCTTTTCCTCCCCGTCTACACTCTCTGCTTCATCAAAATGGCCAACCAACTCACCGTTATTACTTTCACCGGGCAGTGGCTGGTGTTCCGCCATGGCCTTAAGCTGGCGACGTAGGTCACTAAGTTCTCTCCCATATGCTTCTCTCTCTTCCTGCATCACAAGCACACAATCAATACCCCAAACACAACCCATTAATTCACAAAACATTAACCTAAAAACTCTCTCAAAAGACCTTGTATTGTTGAACAATGAATTCCTTCTCCCCATTAGTCTTCTCCAGCTCAGCCTTCAGCTGTTCTAGCTGATCCACCAGGTCATCAACTCCCACACCAATATTCGCCGACACATCAGGTTCATCACCATGAACCTCTCCGGCTTCCTCGGCGGCTACTACAGACTCAGTGCCCTTCTTCGCATCAGATCCAACCAACTCATCAGATGCATCTTCAAACGTATCCTCCCTGCCATCAGCATCAAAGACAGGACGCGATTCCTGAATTCACATTCAGCAAAATCCCAAACCAGCACAACACCATAATCAAATACAATTCAACAATAGTCGCTAAATTGAAGATAAACAAAGAAATGAACCTTCAAAATCCGAAAATTTTCTGAATTACCTGGCGAATTGGAGTTTCAAATTCTTCATTATTCTCAGGCACCTCCATCGATCATAATCCAAATTGAAGATTCCAGATCTGAAAACAAAACAAAATCGGCAAAAAAAAAAACAAACCAAAAAAAAAAAACTAATTAAAAACACATAAATGATAAATCCACAATCAATTAATTGAAGAATTGCATGGCTTAAAACGGAAAGCAGAATCTACGAACCCTAGATTGAGGGACAGAAATGAGATAAAATGGAATCGTGACTGTAAACTGTAATTGCGCAGAATTTATTTTTATTTATTTTATTTTTTTGGAGGAGACGACTTGAGAAACTCAAGAACAGTGTTGTGCTGTTTCAGGTAATTGTATTGTTTGTGTGAGCAGAGAGAGCAACTAACAAAATTAAATTAATTAATAAACAAATATTACCGTTTTGGCTGAGTTGGCGAGTTCTCATTGGTGCGCGTGACGTCTCGCTACACGAAAATGTTTATAGTTAGGACATTTTTGCGTGACGAGAGACGGTCCTAAAACGCTAATTCGCCGCGCGGTTTTATTTGATGTAATTCGGTGTCGTATTGAGCTCACTTCATACATATTTTATCCGTTCTAAAATAAATATCATGTTTCTCTTGCATTTTTATCTCAAAATGAGTGTATTTTTCTTTTTTTAAAAGTTAGTTATATCATGAATTATAAACAGGGAGGATCCATAATAGATAGTATAACATGTCCTTTAATATCCATTGAGTTTATTAGAACACATGTCCAAAGGGATTTAAAATTAATTATAGTCCACTACGGGCTTGTTCGGGAATAAGGATGGAGCTCCTTTTGGCTTTGCCACATAGGTTGTAGGCCACTTCTGAATGAGTAAATTGTTCGCCAATTTTTTTCCAAAAAAGAAGCTTCTGGGTTGAAGCTCCTTCCCCAAGTCATCTGTTGTGACTTCTTTGAAGGAGGTGATCCCCTTTCGTTGGAGACAAGAGGATGAGAGAGAACATAATCTCTTTTATTGTCTTTATTTTAGTTTACCAGTACAATAGGTCGACCTTCATTCCACTATAGAGGTCGACCGTTAAAATTACAGGAGAGTAGCACAGAAGGTCGACCTACATATTGCAGGTCAACTTATTAGTGTTGTAAGTCAGTTGTGATATATTTGTCGACGTATAGTGAATTAAGTTGGCCTACATGTATAACTGTTTGTACTTGGACTACTTTTGTTTGGACTTGGAAAAAAATTTGGGCTCGGATAAAAGTTTAGTTGAGTGTTTATGTGTCACCCAACAACTATATTACAATAAATTATTAATATAAATCATTTTAAATATATTTTATTATCCAAGGTTATTTTTGTAATTTACAACTTTCAAAATACCTTTCAAAAATATTTTACCAAACAAACTATAATTTAAAATACTTTTTCAAACTCATTTTACCAAACAATAATACAAAAGTCGATGAAATGTCAAAAGTTGATTTTACTCCTTTTACTCCTTCTCATTTTGAACACTTGAGTTCTCAAACAAGCATTAACTAACTTTTTCTTAATAATTCTCAAATGACATTCATTTTGAGTAGGAGAGAGTAATAATTTTATTATATAAAATAAATAAATAAATTGATTCAAAAATAGATATATAGTTAGAAAAGTTAATACAAAATGTTTCATGGTTTAATCGGTGAAGAGTTCTTATTATTGTAATAGAGGTCGTTAGTTTAAATCTTTGTTATGTTTTTAATGGGGCAATAAAGAAAACTTTGAAAATATTAGTAGGCGCAAATATGAAATTTACAAAGATAAATATGAAAATTTGAAAAAAGTTAATGGTACTTTTTCAAAACAAAACAAAAATTGAGTGGGAGCAATTGCCCCTAAAGCACACAACATGCCTCTGTTAATGATCATCAATAACATACTTATAATAAATTAGTTAGTATCCATTGTGTTTGTTAGAACACATGTCAATGGGGATTTACACGTAATTGTACCACACTAACTTTTTCTCAACAATTTTCAAAAAAAAAAAACACTCATTTTGAGACGGAATGATTGTTAAGTTTGAATTATTGATATGCATTAAAATTAGTTTCTAAAAAAAATATGGAGCTTATTTACCAATTACCATTACTCACTAAGATGTCCCCTAGGAGATGACACGTATCTCCTTGTGGGAGGCGCGAGTTTAATTCCCATTGTGTCGGGTGGAGGTGTTATTTTGAGTTAAAATAGCTCAACTAATCATAAAAAACATTACTCACCAAGGCATGTTGATTTAACGCTTTGGGTACAGAGTGAGATTTTGGGTTTATATACAGGGAAAGAACTACTCATATTGTGTAGCTCAACTAATAATATATATATGAGTTTAATGTATATCAGTTAACTGATATAAGCTTATATCAGTTATAACAT
>JAYMTK010004059.1:0-11538 GCA_036897405.1 Pelargonium myrrhifolium | reverse complement strand
AACAGCAAGAGGGGGGGGGGGGGGGGGGGGAGCGAACACTCACTTTGGGACAGAGGGAGTATTTGATTTTGTTTATTCAATGTTTTTCTACTGGTTCAAACAGGTATCATCCAAAACATTCTGTTTCTCGTTTTAGATGTCCGTCTCTGCTGGGATTTTCTCTTCATTTTCTCATCTAGTTGATTTCTGCTGCAGGGATCTCTCCCACATTGTTCTTGTTCACTACCTTGAAGTGAAGGTTACCTACTTTTTTCGCATTATTTGTTTGATTTTTTTTTTTAATCTTTATTTTTATTGTTGAGCTAGTCTTCTTTGTATTATAATTGCTGGGAACCAAGATCTGACTTCTTTTATAAGCTTCGAAGAATACTGGCTAACATCACGTTCTAGATAATATTCATGCATCTACACAAATACTACTAACTATTTGGGTAAGACATATCCTAATTGATTCATTCACATCTTTATGTTTGTGAGTGTGATGTGTAATCTAGACAGTGATAATTAACATTTGTGTTGGTGAGAACACGTGCCTTAGGGGACTTGGCGCATTGGAATAATTTAACACTTGATTAATTTAGTGATCGTAACCTTTAATTTTGCCAGGTGTGTTTTTAAGCTCTAGCAATTGCTGGTACCTCTTGTCTTCCTCTAGAAAGCTGTTTTGTTAATATTTCATCTTCAGGCATGCTCAGACAAGTCATGAGTCATTCATTTCTTATTTAGGTTTTATGAAATAATTTCCAAATTGAACATCTATTTGGAAATTACTTATTAACTATCACGTCATCCTTTGAAGGAGTAGTCAAACAAAACTGAAGGAAGCACTGGTTAGTGAATGGAAAATGAAATAACTACTTTGAACTCTCTATCTTTTTTCCCCAGTTGAGAGGAGCTTGTCTCTAATCAGGGGCATGAAGTTCTAGGAAACTTTTTATGTTTTTTTTTTCCCTCCTCAAATCAAGAAAGGCACAAGTTCATAAACAATCCATCCAATTGTTTGGGATGAGTTTGATAGAATAGACATAAAGTTGATCGCGTGCGAGAGTCATTCATGTTTGTTTTTAATGATTTGGAGTTTGTTATTATTTTATTTATTTGTTTATTAGCCGGGACTTGATGTTAGGCCTTCCCTCTTTACATTTGGTATGAGCTATTTTCAGTTTCTATAATGCTCAATATTAAATTCACATGTTTTAAGAAACTTCTTTCCCCCTTATGTCAATTGCATTAGGGAAATAGGTCACATGTTAACCGCAGTAAATGGAACGAAGGGTCTGTTCCCTGTTCCCAAGAAACTGAAGATACAATACCTAATTCTGAGATGGACACTTCTGTGTCATCTAATTTCCGTCCAAATTACCAAGTGTCTTCACAAGCAACAGATACAATCAGCCTTAGCAGTGCTCAGGCTTCAGAATATGAAGATGTCGAATCAGGTTTGTTTGTTGTACATTATTACTCTATTATCCATTAAATAAATTGTTAATATCTTTTGAATAGACAACTTGCAGTTTGTGGCTTATGACTCTTTGAATGTAATATATCATTCTCTACTTTTGAATGATATTTGATGCAGTATATAACCAACAAGCTAGTTCCAGTATGGATTCTTTTCGTGAATTACAACAGCCTCTGGTGGAGAAAACTGATGCTGGACCCTCCAACCATTATTATCCTGCTTCATTCTCAAGTAATGTGGTTCTTCTGTTTTGTTTTTTATAATTATTGTTGTTTTTATCATCTCTGTTTTGGTTTTATCAAGTTACTATTGCTGGCAATGGCATCATGCAACATACCAAGTTGATGATAATATATGAAATGTTTTGACAGATGGGTATCAAGGAAAGTTGTCAAATGTTCCCGGAATGGATTTTGTCTTGTCTGCCCAAGTAGATAGGAATAAAGGCAGTAATGAGGTCGACTTAGCATATGAGACCCGAAAACACCTAGAGTTCTCCTGGGAGGATGTCCTAGAAAATAGTAATGCGGGCATTCAGTCTGGGTGTTTCCCACCATCTCTTTCCTCCAAAGGACCCAATTCTGTGGAAATCGTTCGTAAAGAAGAAACTGAGATACTGGGCCAGCTCTTCACTGACAACTCTGGAAAAAGTCAGGATTTGAGGACTAATCCGCATATTGAGGCAGGGTGGCAGGTAAAGCATAAGATACATTCTACTACTCTGTTCTTGACATTATAATGTCAGTTTCATATTGAAGTTCTGAATTATGGTAGAAAATTTATGAAATCTTAATCTCTTTCTAGTGACTTTGAAGTATGGCAGAAAGTTTGGAATTATAAACCAATGCTTCATGTAGGTTGCAAGCCAAAATAGAACAATATGATGATTATGCAACTGCTTTTGCATATTTTGTATAGTTACACTTACACTTTCTACTCATTGTTACTGAATGAAATGTCATTCTTTTTTACTGTTCCATATCTGGATGATGAACTTATACAGAGCTTAAGGAAGTTGAGAAAACTTGTTTTCTAGTCCTCATGTTTATTTGTTGTACTTGTTCTTTCCACATTTTCATGCATTCAGAAAGTGATGTCTTGCTTTAAATATAATTCAATCACTTGTACATTTTTCTTCTAGAGAAGTAAACAATTTGAGGGTGTCACTGAGTGATGGTAGCATTTGCTATCCTGGGAATTGATCCCTTTTGGAAATGAGTAAGGATCCACTGTCAACTGGGAAGGGAATTGATCTCCTGTCTTTTCACAAATCTCACTATTTCCTGCTTTTAGTAGTATATATAGTGTTCATATCTTTCTAGTCAATAAGAGACAATAAAGCAGCCACTGATATATTTTTTTACCAACAGTTGCTTGTGATGTCACATGTAGGGTCCTATAATGTGATTTTCCATCTTAGCCTATAATCTTCTCTAAGAATTACTGTTAATTTATAATCAGTTTAATTTATGTTTTCATGAAAATGAGATAATTTCTTGCAACATAAATTGGACACAGTTATTTATATTATCTGCTAACTCTAGCATCTCTACATATTCTTCTGGAAAATCTATAATTATTACTCAGTTGTTAATTTAAGCGTCATCGAAGTAGAGCATAGAAACTACTTTAACACTTCAAATTTATCTACTTTTGTTACAGCCTTCGAAAGTTGAATCTTCAGAGTTATCTGGGTGGCTCATGGATCAGAAAGTGCAGTCAGATCCAGCATATGATCACCCTAATAGGTCCCATGGACTTGAAGCTAATTGTATTGATTTACTCAACCTGCACAAACCTTGTCATACACACCGAGATACACAAAATGACCTGCAAATGCGGCTTTTGAATGAAAATTATGGTTCTATTTTGAAATTAGATCCGACTACAGATTTGACTTCGGAAGGAAAATCCAGCTATTCTTCTGCCATAAAACGCCATTTGTTAGATGGCTCTCTAACAGATGACGGTTTGAAGAAGCTTGATAGCTTCAACAGATGGATGAGTAAAGAACTTGGAGATGTAAATGACTTGCAGATGCAGTCCAGTGCAGGGGCATATTGGGATACTGTCGAAGGTGAAAATAGGTTAGATGATTCTAATATTCCATCACCGGAGCAATTGGATGCATGTTCCTTGGGTCCCTCTCTTTCCCAGGATCAGCTCTTTAGCATTATTGATTTCTCTCCAAACTGGGCATATGCAGGCTCGGAAATCAAGGTATATGAGTATATCCATATAATTTATTTTCTGTCATTAGTTCTGTCAAATAAGCTTTTAAATGTATTATCTGTTCACTAGAGGTATGATAGACACGGGATACAATTGCAACCATACTGGCTGAAGTAACTATCTTTTTTATATTGATTTTTTCTCCTCTACAAATAGGTACTGATAACTGGAAGATTCTTGAAGAGTCAACAAGAAGTAGCACATTATAAGTGGTCATGTATGTTTGGCGAAGTGGAAGTTCCAGCCCAGGTCATAGCTGATGGTGTTCTACGTTGCTATGCTCCTGTACACAAAGCTGGGAGGGTTCCTTTTTATGTTACATGTTCCAATAGATTAGCATGTAGCGAAGTGCGGGAATTTCAATTCCAAGTCAATCATGTCCAAGATATGGATACTATCAATAGTTATGCTAGCAGTACACCCGATGCTCTTCGTATGCGCTTTGGAAAATTGTTGTGTCTGACCTCTGTCTGTCCTCCTTCCAGCCCTAGCAGTGTAGATGAGAAATCCCAATTGAACAGTAAAATTGCTTCATTATTGAAAGAAGATAATGATGAATGGGACCACATGTTGAAGCTTAGTTCCCCCGAAGAAGTGAATGAGCAGCTACTTCAGAAGCTACTGAAAGAGAAGTTGCATATATGGCTGATGCAGAAGGCAGCTGAAGGTGGAAAAGGCCCTAGCATTTTGGATGAGGGTGGTCAAGGCATCCTGCATTTTGCAGCTGCTCTTGGCTATGATTGGGCTATACGACCTACAATTCTTGCTGGTGTAAGTGCTAATTTTCGTGATGTGAATGGATGGACGGCACTCCATTGGGCAGCATTGTATGGCAGGTGAGATTCTTATTCATAACTATTATCTTTTTGCCCACACTTCAATCTGCTAGAGTTATTTATCGGGTACTTTTTTAAAATGCGAGTTTTTCATTAACAAGCAACATTTTGCCTTCTTTTCTGATATCTTTTGTTTGAATCTTAAACATCAGGGAGCGCACCGTTGCTTTCCTCGTCGCTAATGGTGTTGCTCCTGGAGCAGTGACAGATCCAACTCCTGAATATCCGTCAGGCAGACCTGCTGCTGAGCTAGCTTCTGACAGCGGACACAAAGGCATTGCTGGTTATCTTGCCGAAGCTTCATTAAGTGCCCACCTTTTGGCTCTTAATTTGGATACCAAGGAAGGTGATGCTGCAGAAACGCTTGGAGGAAAAGCAGTACTAACAGTTTCAGAACGAAATGCAACTCCCGTCACTGACGGAGATTTGCCTTATGGGCTATCAATGAAAGATTCATTGGCTGCTGTCTGTAATGCTACTCAAGCAGCTGCTCGTATTCATCAAGTCTTCAGGGTGCAGTCTTTCCAAAAGAAGCAATTAAAAGAGCTTGACGATGACAAATACGGAACGTCAGATGAGGGTCTTCTTTCACGTATTGCATTGAAGACACATAAGCAAGCACAACATGATGAACCTGTGCATACTGCTGCAGTACGAATACAAAACAAGTTCCGTAGTTGGAAGGGTAGAAAAGATTTCTTGATAATCCGTCAACGAATAGTAAAAATTCAGGTATGTTACCATTAATGCTCTTCCACATATATTAATAGCTCCTGTTTCCACTTTAGGCAGTTACTTCCTCAGAAGGTTCTTTCCTTAATTCTTGATGTCTTTGGTGAAAGGCCCATGTCAGAGGCCACCAGGTGAGGAAGAACTACAAGAAGATAACATGGTCGGTAGGAATCCTGGAGAAGGTAATTTTACGCTGGAGAAGAAAAGGAAGTGGTTTGCGAGGATTCAAACCTGAAGCACTTACCGAGGGGTCCAGCATGCAGCAGGATACATCCTCCAAGGAAGATGACTTTGATTTCCTGAAAGAAGGCAGGAAGCAAACAGAGCAAAGGTTGCAGAAGGCCCTTGCTAGGGTGAAATCCATGGTTCAGTATCCCGAGGCAAGAGATCAATATCGCAGGTTGCTGAATGTTGTGTCTGAGATCCAGGAAGCTGAGGTAGTTTTCTTTTCCTCCCATTGATGACCCATATTTTATCTTTTTGTTTCCCTTGCCACTCACTCACGGGCTGGAACACTTATATCTTATAAGGAGTCGTCGCATTTTGATTTGTCATTTCCTCGAGTTTGAATGCTAAAATTTCAAATGGCCCTTGGTTTAGTGAAATGTTGTTGGGAAGTGTTCTAATGAAATATGCTCCCCAGGACAGAAGGGATTGTCTACTTCATTAGAGCTTTCATGCACCCTTTCACTCCCACAAGGCCAAACAAATAAATTTGCACCGGAATTTGCCAAAAACTTATATTAGCATTATCGTGTCTATGTATAATTTCTTTTATGTCTATATATGCAGGTTGTGGATGATAAGGTAGTTAACAACACAGAAGAAACAAATGACTTTTACGATGACCTAATTGATCTTGAAGCATTGTTAGATGACGATACATTCATGCCTACAGCATCTTAAGTAAACATATCTTTCTGGATGTGTCAGCAAAAGCTCATTTATGCAGAATCTCTTGCACAGGTACAGCTACATTGACATTGTATTAGTTCAATATGTAAATGCAAAATTCCTTGCTCTCCAGTAATTATCATCCTCAGACACCAAAGATGACTAGAAATTGTAATAAATGTGATTGATTGTGATATATAATATGCAAAGATGTTATTATACTCGAGTGCATCTCTGATTCATACAAACGTTTTATCTTTGATCCTTATATGGCTATATACGAGAGAACAAGGATCCTAAGCCAAAAGTTATTTCGTTTAGGCTAAGGCACTAATGGGGTTGTGACACTTCAACGGGTTGCTCTGCTTCTACAAATTCACTTGGGTGGGTACAAGTGAATGTTAATGTGGTAGTAAAATCACATTGGTTGGCTTAGGCTAAGCCTAAAATCTTATCTTATAAATTTCTCAATAACTAATATACTTCAAGTCGATCCATCTAGCAAGCTTATATTCGTAGATCGAGTTCATGAATTTGTGAAAGCGTTTATCTTGGTCAAAACCTCGTTGTGGGAAATGTAAAGTTGCAAAATGGAAATGAAAATGTTGATTTTGGAGTTATTCCCAGAATCCTGGAAGGACTATAAGAGTTAAATAATCGTTTCGTTCATAACAATAGTTGGAATACAAGGAATCTGCATGATTTGAACAAATACACAATGATGTTATTTTAAGATATAAATTATACTTGTGCGAAACTCAACCAACTCTGAGATTTATGCAATTAAAAGTGAGAAGGGGTATCGGCTTTGATCCCCACTCAACACACCCATGGGGAGATGTGAAATCCTTAATCTGTGGACAAATCTCGAATGAGAATTAGTCTGGATGTGGTCAAACGGTTTAAAGATGTCAACCGCCAAAATGCGGGTCTGCTTAGGAACCCCATGGTTTAGACCAAAAAAAAAAGGTGTGTTGTCAAGCTCTAAGGAACAAATTTTCGCAATTAATTCTTTGATTGTGGATACAATCCCGAGTCTGGTTTGCTTCTCCGTTATCGCTTAGTAGTGGCAATTTTTTAGGTTGAAGGAGCCTGTCACTCACTGCTTCTTATTTGTCATTTCTTTTATATGGTTGTGTTCTATAGTCTTTGAGCTATGTAAGAACCAAATTTTGGTATTTTCATAGGCTCTCTTTTTGGTTTGGAATGTGATTAATGTGCATTCATCTAAATTCTTTGATTCAAGCTATCAGGCAACCAATGTCAGACTCCAGAAAACTCTCTATGTCTTTACAAAGAACCATCCTAAGAATTTCCAAATTGGACAAGTTCTTTTCTTCATTTATGTGAAAAAGTATGTTATGAAGAAAATTAATTTACAAGAAGTCCTTGCTCGTCTTTATAACTCTACACGTACGTGCAGCCCGCTACATGCTCTTAGAATTCATCGTCGTTTTTGCTTCTTATGCTAGTTTAGGTATTTTCTGTAATTCTCTTGTAATCTTATTCTTGTCAGGGGCATTGATCGACTCACTAAGATGATAAAATAGTGTGGAAGGACATCCAAGATTTGGTCAACTCATTTGTGTAAAAGTCTTCTGTTGAATCATACCTGAGTTTGGTGTAAAAAATGTACAAACCAATATGGCCTTGAATACTGCTTAATGTCTCTAATATCCAATGAAGTGTTTTTTTAACTAAACAATTTTATACCAAAGGAGGAGCTGATACACAAAATTCTTTTACCTTTGAAAGCATGCAGTAGTAACATTTACTCATCAAAAGCTAGCCACCTATAGACAACTGGCCCCAAGAAACTCATAATCACAACATAGCTTTGATTGTCCAGAGCCAAATATTAAGTTGACATCCAAATTCCAACATCTAATTAATCAACAGAAATAGAAGCGTGCAATTCCCATTGCATTGAATTCTAGTCTCTCACACTATGGAGAACACAAATTCTCTGACACCATATACACTGCTCTTTTTCCTCTTATTATGAAGAAAAAACAAAATACGACGGACGGTGTTTCCTCCGTGCGTCGCCCACTGTACATAATAAGTATACATCTTCACAGCCCATATATATCATCATCATCTCACTGATATTTGAGAGCCGTTCCCACAGAATGGCAAAAAGAAAATAATAACAAGACGAAAATGAGTCTAAATGATTAATACACCTCCTACCTTGTAAGTAAGTTCACAACATCTTCTCAACTCTTGGTGTTAGTGGTGTCGGCGCTCTCATCTTCTTCTATGCTCGCATAGAACAAGATATACCCATGATCCGTATTACTCGAGTACTCCTGTGCCGACCCAAAGAACGTCTGCACTGCCGACTCGTCAATCATCTCTACATTCTCATCGTCAAAAAACAACCAGTGGTTATGGCTTTTCACAAGACTGACGTAGTGTCCATGGTTGGGCCCACTTCCAACATGGACAACCACAGCAAATAGGGAATACTCAGAATCTGCATCTTCCACTGTGTTGCTCAGCTTCAGCTCCAGCGGGAAGACAACCCGGTACGCTAGTTTCTTGTATCGGCCCAGCTGCTCAATGTATTTGAACCGCTTTAGATGGATGACCAGAATGCGAGGTGGCTTCTTTATCTTCATCCTCTTCTGAGCTTCTTGCAAACTGCATATATTACCAAGTTCCACAACTTTATAATTATCAGACTAACTAGTTGAGAAGGTCCCAAATTGATCGAATTTCTATGGACTGTGCTTTCCCCTTTATACCCCCCCACATGTGCTCTTGTAACAAGCTCAAGAGGTTTTAACTAACTTATCTTAGGGACATTGTTGGTAAGTTATACATAACTAACCAACCAAAAAGGAATGTGGGGACTTATTTACTGAACTCTTTTCTTTAAGAAGAAAATACAAACACATGCATGCAAATGCTGAATTGAGAAGAGTTGAAATTTGCTCACCTGCAGCACTTGTCGCAGAAAAATTTGTCCTCTGCATTTAAAGTCTCGGTGGAGCTAAAGTTCTTCAAACAGCTTGTTATCGAACTGTTCTGCTCAATGTCAAGGCTCAAGTCAAAAAATGTTTCATCCCTTGCTGTCACTGTCTCGCATCGCAAGCATCTTGTCTCATTGGTGAGTATTCCCTGCTCAAATCGCCACCAAAATATCATAAACTATATAACGGGGCATAGGCAACAAATAGTCAACAGTTCACCAGACCAGCAATAAGTCACTCAGCCAAGATCACAAACTCAGATATGGATCATCAATAGCACAGCAACAAAACTGTAAATAAAGCATATATCATTATTCAATGGGAGTGCAGACAACACTCTTGCCTAATCTACTCAGAATATCTCTTGCATAGTTACATTACAGAGCACACTCGAACAAGTCTAAGGAATTGGCGACTAGGTTAACTTATTAGAAAGATAAGTAATTTAAAAAAAAAAAAAAATCAACTCTATAATCCTACTAGTGTACTGTTTCTTTTAACTGCACCTCATATAGGATTCTGTACATTGAAGTACTAGTATCTAATTCGTTCTGTTCTTTATGTTGTTCCCAGTTTCTTCAGGGACTTGCATCTCTAGTACTTTAGTGAAATGTATAACTTCTTCCCCTCACACCCAAAGGAAAAAAAAAATCCTTTAATAACTAAGCATTTACATTAGCTTAC
The DNA here is from genome assembly GCA_036897405.1 of Pelargonium myrrhifolium. NCBI lineage: Eukaryota > Viridiplantae > Streptophyta > Magnoliopsida > Geraniales > Geraniaceae > Pelargonium > Pelargonium myrrhifolium. The sequence continues at coordinate 1,720 of JAYMTK010004059.1, read as the reverse complement.
TAATACCCACAAAATAATAGATTAAAATAAAACACTGAAAGATATATAAACTTGGCTTAGAAGGTCACCTGAAAATTTTTGTGCACCCAGGTAACCAAGGGTACTTTCTGAACACCATTGGTTTGAGCATTCTTAGTCCCATTTGCAATCTTATCAGAAGGTGGGGAAGATTCTGGATCACTTTTTGAAGCCTGAGCCTCTTTCTCCAGTATGTCAACCAGCTCATTTAACAAAAAGTTCAGGAACTCATGGGCATCCTACATAGAAAGCAAAGTAATTAATTCCCTTTGATCATACAAAGAAATTTGGTGGGAAGATACAATAAAAGTTATACAGTTGAGCAGAAAATACAGTAATAATGAGATCTATATTCAATTCTTCATAGGGTAAAAGAAGATGTGTTCGCTTATAATTTTATATTTACACTTATACTTAATGCCTCCAAGTGCTCACTGATGAACCTGAACAAGAAATGTGTATCTGCAGAACAGACAGCGCAGGCATATGCAAACATACAACAACAATTTAAGAATTCCAAAATTGATATATTTCCACCAATTTTTTTTTTTCATATTTGAACTGTATTATTGTTTGCAGTCAACTAACAGACCAAGAAAATCAGATCTGTCCGAGAAATCCTTTATCATCTTGAAAATGAAGTGACTCCCATCCTATAAATAAAGCTCAAACCATAGGAAGAAGAATCAATGAAGAAATACCAAATACATCCTGAAGATACAATTCATAATTTTCAGGCTCAAACTTCTCCAAAAGCATTTCTCTTTCATGAGCGTATCTCCAGAATTATCCAACATTTACTGAGGCACTAAATATCACCACAATTTACGATGTGAACTTCAATCTAATTCCCAACTAATAATCCAAGCTAATTCCGTATCCAAACTGAATCTTATATTCTTGCAAGCTAAGAACTCAGCATAGATCATATTTTCTGCCACCCATGGACTGCTCCAGAAGAAAACAAAAACGTGTAAAGATAAGCAACAGAGTTCAGATAAACTGAAAAGTACCATATAACCATTGTATATCTAGCTAAGCTTTTTCGTGCTCATTATGTACTTCTAAAATAAAAGTAATATATTCTGAGCAGCCTATAAACATCAGAAAAACACAATGCACTGTCATAGTTATTTGTCCTTTCTGATGTTCCAGTTGTTGCCACTTGACACTATGAGATTCATATCACATTAATGAAACAGTGGTATTTACAGGTTTCTAGAGGTAAAGATTTTTGGGAAGAACATTGATAGAGTTTCTGAGTTCCTTGTAGAAGTTGAAGATGGAAGAAAGAGAATCATTCCAATACTTGTTAGGACAGGTCCTACTTAACTTTTGAAAGAAAATACATATATATATATATATATATATATTATTGGGGACAACCAAGCACTCAGACACGTCAAGGATCTGTTTTGGGTTGTGCTATGACAATGGATTAACAGAATTAAGTGTGAGGCAAAATGATAAACTAGGTACTTCTAGGAATTAATGAAACAAGGGGGAGTCTACATGTAGTTCTGTTAAGCCTCTATGGATGCACAAGTAAATCATTCATATCTCAAACACTACCTCCATCCTATTTTTACACCTTTCTATTTTTGTTCTACCCTATTTTCTCACATTAGGTAAGCTGAAAATTAACTTATGTGGAAGCACAAAACAATTCATGTGGGAAATTTAAAAAAAAAAAAAAAAAAAA
>JAYMTK010004058.1:0-11540 GCA_036897405.1 Pelargonium myrrhifolium | reverse complement strand
AAGGCCATGACTGCAAATCGCCGGCAACTCGGCGGCACAAAATCCGGATCAAACTCTTTTTGTCTTTAATCTAATAATTTTATATAATATTATTATATTTTGTTTTTAAAATATATCTTTTTTTTTTCAATCAACTTATTTTAGAAAACACGTTTGTTTTTTGAAAGTTGTTTCTAAGTTACTTTTGGCTTCAGAATAGTGCTACCAAACAATCCCTCAGAATACGTACATTTTTAATAGGGTTGATTGTTTTCATACTCCTCCGACATTTCAAAAATAAAATGTTAGTTCTCTCACTCATATTCTAGATTTTTCCGAACCTTTGACTTTTAATTTTAATAAAAAAACTCCAATTGACATGTTATAACAAATTAAACTTGTCCATGTAGGCTTCTTGCCACGTCACCGTTCACGTCACTTGTGAATAAAAAAATGACGTCGTTTTGTGCGTTCTCTCTCTCTCTCTCCCTCCCTCTCTCTCTAACACCTCTATTTCTCTCTCTAAAACATTTGTCTCTTTCAAGAAACAAACATGGCAGTAGTTCTACCACCACCCGTGCCACCGTGAAAATGGCATTTCTATACGTCGGCGATCTTGACCTGGAAGTGACCGATTCGAATCTCGATCAAGATTTCGGTGCTTAAGACGTCATTGCCTATATTCCCATATGTAAAGATTCTCAGTCCGGCAAGTCTCTCAGCTACGGCTACGTCAACTTCACTGATCAATCTCACGGTAATGACTTATGCTTCTTTGAGCTTTGTCTTTGTGCATTTCTATTAACGAACGTGAACGGGTATGTGAGTTTTAAGATGATAATGGAGACTTGAGTTCTTTCTATTCCTTGATTTTGTAGTGATTTTTGTAACTTAATGTGGGTTTGGTGTGCGTTTTCTCTGTTGTGGCGAAATGGGTTGTGCTTGCTCTGTTTTTGTAGAAAAGGATTTTGTAGTTTTGTTCTACATTGTTTGATATTTTTCTTTTTCTGTTTGGTTCTAGAGAAATTGTAGTTAGTTTAAGAAGAAGATCATTTTTTTGGGTTCACAAGTGACATGGACAAGCTTAACCTGATGTATGATGTAGCAGGTCAATTGAAGTTTTTTCTAATAAAAATTACAAGTTAAGAATTCGAAAGAGCTAAAACATGAGTCAGATGACAACATTTTATCAAAGGGGGTGCGGAAACAATTAACCTTTTTTCTATATCCGACTAGCTAGATTAAATTTAAGAACGGGCCAATGTGGTCGGTGCCTAGAATATTTAATTGTTTCTAATATTAAAAAAAGAAGAAAAAGAACTGACTCAGAGATCTATTGACTGCAGTGAACCATAGCGTGTGCCCAAACAGCCGGCTATCCTGCGCACCCAAGCCTTGCCGGGGACAGACATCTATCTAACATGCGCCCAACCTCCCATTTCTCGTTCCCAAACCAAAAATCCCAATCCCAATCCCAATTAAGATCGAATCACCGTCTCATCAGTCTCTGTAAATGATAGCCCAAACCTTCCCCAACTCTCTCTAACATGCGCCACCTCCTCTTCCCCGCCACCATGCCCACCACCGCCGCCCTCCATCACCACCACCGCCACAAATCTTCTTCTTCTTCCTCAAACCCTAAACCTAATCTCTTCCCCAATTCCTCCATCCTCTGCAAGCATTCTCCGTCTGTAACCCTAGACTTGCTCATTCTCGTCCTCGTTCTCTTCTCCGGGACCTTCCTCGTCTCCTCCTACTTCTCCTACATCTTCAATTCCCTCTCCCTCCTCCTCTCCCACTCCGCTCCGGACCTCCATATCCACCTCAACCAATTCCCTCTCTCCTACCTCCTCTCCTTCTTCGTCTTCTTCGCCCTCGCCGTCCTCTTTGTGGAGTTCTGCTGCGGCTCCCGATCCCGCAAGTGTGACAGGCCTGGCTGCAAGGGCCTCAAGAAGGCCATGGAGTTCGATTTGCAGCTGCAGACGGAAGACTGTGTCAAGTCTGGTTCCAAGGAGATCGATAAGTTGCCGTGGAAGGGCGGCACCGAGGGAAATCCCGACTATGAGTGCCTCAGGTCGGAGCTGCGCAAGATGGCTCCGCCGAACGGCCGTGCTGTACTGCTGTTCCGAGCTCGGTGCGGCTGCCCCATCGCCAAGCTGGAGGGCTGGGGACCCAAGCGTGGCCGGCGGCATAAGAAGTGAGTTTCTTGCTTCCTTCCTTCTTTCTTGAGGTTCAATTGAAATGCAATGCTTGACTTGCTATCTATAAGTGCTTCTTTGAAATGGAATGACAAGTTGGAACATATATTGTTTTGCACCCGCTCATATCTTTGAAATAGAATGGCAATTTGGTTTGTTCTTGAAATTAGTATTACATTTGTGTAGATTTCTACTGTTGGCTGCTAGGTTTATTGTTTCTGGTCTGAAGTAGTCAGCTACTCAGCTGTCATTTAGTACAGCTGGTATGTTCATGCAAATTGCATTGGTCTTGATTGGTTTGTTGGTTTGGATATTTCCATTTTCCAATCTTATCTCTAAACATTCATATGATTCATCTTTGTAAATAAATAGAATGCCCCTTCCCCTTTTTAGTTTACAATATTGTTGTTTACTTCTTGAAGTATATTTTGTGCTTTCTGAAATTATTTTATATTTTACTTTTACACACACACAAATATATATATATATATATATATATATATTGGCAAATGAATTATGTCAATCGGATCGGACTATTATTTGAATATATAGTAAAAGTTCAAAGTTTACTGTGTTTGATTTCATCAGCTTAGTTCCATTACTTAGCCTTTTATCGTTGTTTCTTTGGTATTCTTTTGATATTTCATGTGTTGAGGACAGCATATCACTGTTGAGGGAGTATAGATAATAAGCATGTTTGTTTGAATCTCCTATTCCCTATTCGATTCGTCCGATTTGAGTCGATTCACCCCTAGACAACTCAAAATCTCTTCTGAATCTCTCATGAATTGGAATCGGAGAATCGCCCGATTCAGCCAATTGCTTCCAGTTCTTGATTCGGCCAATTCACCCAATTCAAACATGCTGGGTCATAAGAGGTCGGTTGTACTAAATCAAATCAAATATGTTTCAACCAGTATTAAGAAAAATTCATAGCTATTATTTTTAACTTGCTAAGTTGCTTGTTTTAGTTTAAACTGATTTTGTTCTTTCATTAATTTATATATCTATCTTATAATTCTTTTTGAAAGTTTTATGTTATTGTACATATTTTTTTATTCTCGATTTCGATAAATGAAATTTGCATGCCGATTCTCAATTTCAATCGCCATTCTAAAGCCATGATAAGGAATATTATTGTGAAAACTCAATATTTTAATGACAATATTATAAGGGGGAGAAAATTCAGTTTTGGGCATAATGTTGCCATAATGATATTATAGATATTGTGAAGAAGGTATATTTTTTTTATTGTGGACTTAAAAGACGGGAAATTATTTGTAGTGGAGTAAGGGGCTATATCGTGAACATGAGAGTCAAATTGTTGACTATGGAGTTTGAATCTCACCATAGTGATATGTTATTGTTAACATGAGAGTAGAAGTGCAGTAAAGGGGCTATATCATGAACATGAGAATCAAATTGTTGACTTTGGAATTTGAATCTCACTTTAGTGATATGTTATTGTCATCACTTGTTGATTGGTTCTTCACTTTTCTACTTTGTGTTGTTTCTTATTGCTAGATGGGTATACAATGGTTTTGATTAATAGTTTCCAATATAATCAGTGGTGCATGAGGTTCTTAATTTTTAAATGGATCAAAGTGTGAGATTGAGAAATGCCACATTCCCTATAATTTCGACCATATTTCCATTTTATATATTTTTTGAGGATGAGTCGTGACAACAATAAGGTTGTTGACTTGTAACAACTTCATGGGCTCGAGATAGCAGTGTTTTAAAAAGTGCGAGGCGCCTTAATGAAGTGAGGCATACTTAAAAAAAAATTATAAATTGAAACATAAACATTACCAAATAACTAAAACATATTAGAAAAAGTTCAAAATATGTAAATAATTATTGAGAAGATAAATCTAAAAGCCATCATGATCATCTAAGTTATCATTTTCATCACTGATACTATCAATAGATTTGTGTTATTCATCATTCTTTTCGGTATCTTTCTCATCAAACCACCCTTCATCATCCGTTGAATATGGTCCAGCCCTAGATGTTCACTTCTGCTGTTGCTTGCTCTCTGGTTTGCTACTACTTGCTACTTCTCTGATTTGCTGTTAGTTCTTTAGGTTGTTGCTTGTTATATGCTGTTGGTTCTTCTCTGTTTGGAAATTTGAATGTAGGTTGGTTATTTGATTGATAATAAATACTTTTCTTAATTATGGATCCCTAAAATGAAGATGTTCACTTCTGCTGTTGCTTGCTTTCTGGTTTGCTACTACTTGCTACTTCTCTGATTTGCTGTTTGTTCTTTAGGCTGTTGCTTGTTATATATTGGTTCTTCTCTTTTTGGAAATTTGAATGTAGGTTGGTTATTTGATTGACATTAACAAATACTTTTCTTAATAATGGATTCCTAAAATGAAGAACTTCCATATTAAAAATCCAAATTTTGAGACAACTTAATTTTGGTAATGTGAATTGGGACTTTAAAATATGAAAAGTCAGCATTTTGATTGCCATAATTAAAACCATAAGCATTTATAATCATAAGTTGAGATTTTGAAATTTGGGTTTTTATTTACTACAAGTCAGTTGAGGCGCACCTTAACCACATCTCCATCAAGCAGTCAGACCTGTGCCTCAAGTAGTCAAGTGCACCTCTACAAAGTGCAAAGTCGCCTCGCCTCAAGATTTGAGGATCAATTGTACGTGTCACACGCTTTTCAATACACTGCGAGTTAGGAAAACTGCTTCTCTATAAATGACTCAAAATTCATAATGGTGGAGTTCTCGTTCTTTGAGCCACTGTTGCGTTTATAAATGACTCTCCTCGGAAGTCACAAAGTATGGACATGGAAATCAAAAGATTTTCCATTTTTTTTGTTTTGAAAATGAAGTATTTTTTTTTTTTTTTTGAAAATGGTGTAACTTCGTGTGGGTACTTGAATTATACTCTTCATCTACATACCTTAAGCTATTTTTTGAATCAGCTAATTCTCTGTATTTTCAAAATTCTAGACCATAAATATACACCAGTATTTGGCTTAATTAGGGCTGACCTTAATTCAACAGAGTTCCATGAGAGAGAATGAGGGAGAGAGAGAGCCACCATTCATTGTTTATCGACCGCTCTCCTTTCTGCTGCATCGTCCCTGGCGGGGTTGATGGGATGTGAGAAAGAAAAGAGAGAATGATGAAGACATCGCTCGCACCGCTGATGTGCTTGCATTGTTGCAATCCAATAGAGCTGTGAAGCACAAACATTCTTATCTTCTCCACGTACCTGTATCCGACACTTAGATATTTGGACATTCTTTATATACATGTCCCCCAATTTCTCAATTTTTTTAAGTCGACACGGGTCTGATACCTTGATGTATGTCAATTTTTTTCTTTCTAAAAGGTAAATGATTGAACGTATCCGACACTCTAAAACTTATTGAGAAGCATGGCTTTATATAACACACATATAAATTATCATTTATTATTATTTAACATATTCTTAGCATATCGTATTTGTGTCGGGTTGTGTCTTGTATTTTGTACCCGTGTCTATGTAGCATAGAAATAGAGACATGGGGTCACTGCACATAAGCGCCATCATCATTTGTAAGATCTGATTGCAAGGTTTTTGGTTGATATCTATGATTTTTTGGGGTGTTTTTAGTTTATCATTTTCTCAGCTCTCTAAATCTATCAGATCTGCTCTGTCACCGTTCAAGACAAAAATCAATTTCTAATTTCTGGAGTTTCATTTTATTCTGATCTTGTATAGAGATCTGGTCTTTGAGATTTCCTATTTCGGAGTTGAAATTGTTATGGGTTTGATATGGTTTAACTTTATTTAGATTTGATGTTGTTATGGAATTGATATTTGGGGTTTATTGTAATGGAATTGATTTTTGGTTTTCATATCCAACAGTAAAAGAGCTACGTGAACATAGGCTAAGATCTTTGATGACATTTTTTGGATTTGATTTTGTATTTGTTTATTTCATATTTAGTATCTTTTGGCAACCATTTTTTTTTATAAGAGAAAGTTGATGGAATAAGGGCAGATTGACGGTCAAATTAAAACAAGTCAAGGAAAAGAGAGTAGGAAAGTGAGGTTTTTAAGGTATAGAACTTTCTCATATGTATGAGAATCCAAAATCCCATAGGTGTGGTGGGTTTTTAGAATCCTATGTATTTCCTCACAAGGAGGGAAAGTCTCATGACTTTTCTACCGTACTTTTCCGTGTTAAATATCCTTAATGTCATTTAGTTTTTATTTTTTATTTTTTAAAAAACTCATACCATTTGATTTAAAAAATCATATCCGTCCTCATTTTCACTAAATTACCAATAAAAGGTTTAATATTGAATATATAATACAAGAATAAAGATAAGTATTAAGACATGCATAAATTGAAAATACGTAGTTTAGCTACGTAAGAAATTTGGTATTAAATGATTACTTAAATTTGCATTTGGGTCAAACTAATTGTTTGTATAATTAAAAGAAATTAAATATGAAGACGACTTTGTTAGACCCTCTTGAATTAATAGTTCTATCTTCTTCCCTCCCAATTTCATTTCTCGACTTCAAAACAGAAAGTTGGAGGAGAGTTTTAGGTACTTTCCTTTTCTATTTTGACTGTGTGCAATGATGGGTCTTACCTCGTGGTGCTTCGGCCGAGAGGTAACGGTGATGGGAGGAGTGATCTTTGCCTAGATGGAGAAGAGAGAAAGTGAGATGTTTCATTGTCAATTGACAACGCAACACGATGAATGAAGGGATGCGATTGGAAGCAATGGCCAGCAGATCTTCATCATTGCCGGAGAAAATGGAGGTAGGCAAGTATGAGGAAGGAGATAGATGGGTTTGCTCATCTTATGTGTTTGTTGTTGCATTGTGTGAGTGTAGTGTGTGACTGTGTCTGTGTGAGTGAAGAAATTAGGTTAAGTTTATCTTTTGCTTCATTCTTCTTTTTTCATTTAAAATATACACAATTATTTCTTAATCAAATATTTGGACATAAACACTCGATTTATGTGTCTCCCACATATTTGGTCTTTTTTTTTCTTCCAAAAATTGGTATTGCAAGATTCCCATGTTTGATGTATGTCCTGAGTGTGTCTTGTCGGATTCATGCCTAGATTTACGAATTAGTGCTTCATAGGTGTCCAAGTCATGAATCTTGTTTTGCAAGAAAGATTTTACTTCAGTTTATTAATTCATGAATGTACATTGCTACTTTGACATATCTATTGGATCTTATTTTCTTATTAGGTCTTTATTGCTTTCATATCATCTCCGATGGGCTTTTACTCTTCCATCCACAAATAGTTGAATACGTGGGTTTGTTGAGTCACTAGTATTTGGTTGAAGAGAAACATATTTTCTACTTTCCCAATGACTACTATGAACAAATAGGTACATAACATTTGATCCAACTGTAATGTGTTGTCTGTTCACTACACAGAAGTGAACGAATTGGTACATTTGATCCAATCTGATGGGCGGTGAGTACACTGCACAACAGCTGAGTGCGGGTGGAAGATGTCGGTGGGGTGAAGTATTGTGAGGATCGAGGAGGTTATTGATGTTCTTTGATGTTCCGTTTAAATTCTTGGATTTCATTTGAAATTTTGGGTGTGCCAAATATCATATTTGGATGCTCCAAAAAATTTGGATTCAAATTTGACTCAAATTCAATAACATTCAAAACATGCCTCCAACAGGGTGGAAAAATGGACATTATGTCGAATTTGAATCTGTACCAGAGAAGTGTTCTTTTGACTACGTGATAGGTTGGGGAGGCAGATTTGTATAATATGTCAGGAAAATGGTGGAAAAACTTGAAGTTTGTTGTAGCTAGTTCATAGGATTCGCTTCTCCAACTGTTTTGAATAGTCAAGGGGGGAATGTAGCCAAGTGCATGAAGGCATTAGATTGTGAATCCTGTTGTGTCCCATTAGTGTGTGCATTTTTTTTTTCTAGTTTGAAAACATAATTTGCTAATCAACGCATGAGCCTGTTCGTGTCTATATCGGATTTGCGAGTCTGACTTGGTTGGTGTCAGGATCAATGTGTTGGTGTTTCATAGAATATGGTAACTCTACTGAGTCTTTGGCTGAGGTGTATTAAAAAACTCAAAGCACACATGAAGTGTAACGGTCCTCCGAGGTTTAAGCGTGGGTTTCATCGAAGAGAAGCACACTTTTTAAAAAAGATTCAAGATTATTTGTGATACTTGATGTTCAAATTGGAAGTGTAGATAATAGCAATATATGGCTCATTGTAAGGTTTGAAGGTAAGTTTGATTACGAGGGTGGAGTAGTATATATGGGTGGTCTCTCACATTTGGTGATGTTGTTGAGACTTGAGGTGTTGGAGAACCTCAATAGTCTAGATTAGAGGTTTAAGAGAATCGCCATAGTTTTGCACCCTCAACATTTAGCACTAGGAAAAATAAAATAAGTTCAAGAGTGTTTTACCTTTGATATGAAGACTTTGAAAATGAATGGATTGAAAAGGGCTAATCAAATGAGGAAGATAAGCTTGGCTATGAAATGATTGTCACCTTTTGATGACAGTGTCACTCTCGTGATGGCTAGGATAATGATTATTAGATGTTATTTTGGTGTTTTGGACATTGGAGTTGAAGGGGGTGATATTTGGTGTGTTTCTGAGGTTGGTACTATTTGATCAATTTACAAGTAATATTATGATTTGTTTTGCTATTTTATAATGTTTTTGTATTAGTACTATTAATGTTTAAGGAGAATTATATTATTATTATTTCATTGTGCTTTGTGTTGCACTTCACTGTCAAGTCCTGTATGACCTTTGCCCCTCAAAGACGTTCTGATTTTTTTTTTCTTTTGTTTACTCCCTCCTTGCCAAAGTAAGTGTCTTGTTTCACTTAAATCTTTCTCCCATAATAAGTGTCTTGTTTTCTTTTTAAGAAGTTAGTTATGCATGGATTATCAATAGTGCCTCCCTATAATAAGTTAGTATCTCTTAAGTTTGTTACAACACATGTGCATAGAGATAGAAGAGGAAATATGCAACATTAACTAACTTCTTTATTTTTCTAAATGAAAACATGACACTTATTTTGGGACAAAAATAAGTGTCATGTCCGCCTTGATTTTACAATTATAAAAAAGAAAGCTAAATCTATTAGGAATACTGTTTTCCCAAAATTTTGATTCTTTTTGTTTTGAACACATTAGGAAGCTGCATTGTGTACTGATTTAGATGAGAAGCTGTTTGGTGTTTGGATCATTGTGACATGAAGTATGACTTGATTTTTTTTTAGTTTGCAATAATCATCATGATTACTTGGTTTACTTGAAAGGTATCTGTTTTATGCTGACTTTGTTATTCTCAATGTTCTTCTGTTATTTCAAGTTCTAATTTTCTTTGAAGTAGTTACCAAAAGTAAACATCTTATTTTTTGATGTATTCCATAGAGCGGTAATAACTTGTTTAAATCAGTGAATTTGAAAGATGAGTACTAGTTTTTTCAGATGTAGCACGCAAAGGACATAATAGAAAAATTATGGCTGTCTTATGCATTGTTGGAGCTGAATTGAGTTTGGTGGTTCTTGCAGGACTCTGGGTGGGGTAGCTCTGAATGGAGATCATCGCTGATTTGTTTCGTGAAGATTGGAGCGAGCAAGGGTTAGGGTTGTCCAATTTCTGTTTCTGAAACAAACATTTCCCTGTATCATTCTTCATTACTGAAAATTCAATGCCAATAAAAGTATATACAAAAATCTTATGTTTGTTATATGATCTCTTCGAAGGAATTTATGGAGGGATTCTATTACACGGACAACTTTTAACTTTGCTGAAATCATTATTGTGTTCTTAGGTTCATGTAACGATCTCAATGACCTTTATACGCACATCCCTCTCTTTTTGATACTATAAGTATATCCACTCTGCATACAAGTAAACTTCATTATTATTTCAAGTGTTCTTCATGTATTCTGATTCATGTGCATATAATGACTTTACTGTTCAAAGATGAAAAAGATCTGATGAACTTTCAATAATTTGCTGATTCAATGAGAATTTGAGATTATATTTTCCCAGATGAGTGAAAACTGGGCCATTCTACTGAACTGGTCACTGGTTTTGCCCGAGTTTTACCGCGCTTCACTGGCTTTCACCTAATTTCCGGGTCTGTATATAACTGGACTGGTAGGTAGCCCCGGTACCGATTTGCCTGGCCGGTCCAGTCTGGGTCTTAAAACATTGGATGTAACCATAAGCTATGGTACCGTTGTTGAGTGCTTGGTTTACTTGTTTTGTGTATGTCGTTAATGGTTTACTTGTGCGTATAATGGTTATTTGGTTTGTTCTATTTATTTATGGGGAAATTTACATAAACCACTTTTGAACTATGCCCTAGAGTATGGTTTGTTCCTTTAAGCATCTTTAAACTATTCAAAGATGTTTTCGTCAGTTAAATTTAATGGAAAAAGTTACTATTCATGTCATGTGTCCAGCACATGACCAGTGTTTTTGTGAAATACCCAAACTACCATTCTCTTTCATTTTCTACACAATCATCATGTTCTTCACATCGCCGAAAGTTTCAAAGTTTCGTCGGAAAGTTCATATATTGTCGGAAAGTTCATAAGTTCGCCGAAAAGTTCATATTTTCGCCGGAAAGTTCATAAGTTTTTCAGAAAGTTCATTAGTTTGTCGGAAACAACATAAATCTAAAAATCATTCTCTAATTTTTCATAACATCAAAAATTTCATGTGTATAATTTAACAATTGAATCTCAAAATTTAAACATTTCAAAACAAATTACAAACCAAATCAAACCCTAACAAGCCAAACTAAACCCTAAAAACCAAACCAAACTAAATCCAGATTTGAGGTCGGGCTTGAACATCGCCGGCGAGGAGATCTGAACATTGTCGACGAGTCCAGATCGGAGAAGACGGCGGTGGCGGCTTCTCTCGCGGCGAGGCGAACCTCAAGCCCGCGACGAGACGAGGAGATCTAAACATTGTTGGCGAGTCTAGATCGAAGAAGACGAGGGTGGCGGCTTCTCTCACGGCGAGGCGAGCCTCGAGCTGGCGAGCTCTGGCGGCGACAAACACTAACCTGAAGAAGAAGAAGATGAGAATGAGAGAAGAAGATAAGATGAGGGTGTACTGGTACAGATCTCTCAGATCTGTATATGTACTTTTTTTAAAATTTAATAATAATATTATTATTATTTTAAAATAAAGAAAAACAAAAAAAAGGTAATATGGTTTGATGATGCACAAAATGTCGGGAGTATTTTGCCCCAATGAGGGAGCTCCACGTGGCAGGGCGACTAGTCAAAGAGTCAGCACAAGCCACAGGTCAAAGAGACCCGAAGGCCCGAGACCCGAGTTGAGGGGTC
>JAYMTK010004057.1:0-11542 GCA_036897405.1 Pelargonium myrrhifolium | reverse complement strand
GTATCGGAAGAGTGTCGTGTCCGATTCGAGTGTCCGACACCGACACGCTGCTGGAGGAGAGTGTCGGTGCTTCATAGATCAAATTGGATTTGGATTTGGATTGTGACTTATTAATGAAATGCTAGAGTATTGTTCATTTGTAGTGTAGGAAACGACATATGTGATTCGTTTTAATAAGCAAACCAACTCCTCCTTTCATGCCATTAGATGGTATAACTGTATAACTCACCTAGGCATGCCCGGCTATCCATATAGAATCTAAAATTTAGCGCACTGTTTTTAAAATTGTTTTCATCATGTGATTTTGAGCCTGACTTTCTCATTTCTTTCAGCAAATCGATCTGTGGAAGTAAATGAAATGTGGCGAGTACGGCAGAAAGAGCGAGAGCTAGATGATCGGCTTAGAAGGAAACAGAAAGACGAGAGCAGCAGTAGCAAGAGTAATGCTATAGTTGATAAAAGTTCTGATGCTTCATGGTCGTCGAGAAAAAGAGTAGCAGAGAGTTGCTATTCACGAGAAGACGAAGGTTTGAGAGATGAGGAGGTCGAGGAATTCCTTCACTCAAGGTCAGAATGCCTCACTTTCCAGGATGTCTGTTTTAACTTGGCTAGGCATACGTTGCTGACGTTTTCAGTTGCGACGTGAATAGTTTCATTTTACTGATCTGACATGAATGCTTTTTTTTTTTCTTTTCTTTCCGATGACAGGGTCAAGCGTGGGAGAGGTGCTGTGGGCTCGAGGATGGATGAAACAGGTCCCTACCTTCCCCCTAGTCCCGACTCCAAGGAGCAGCTCTTAATGAGCCATGATATAAGAGATCATCGAGTTGTTATTGGCCCAGAGAAGCCTTGCGAATCTTCATCTTCCGAGGAGCTTCACGGGGATAGAAGGAAGAAGGCTAAGAAGAGTCGTTCAGGGAGCTCAAAGGAGCACTCTCGTAAGCGTAAACACAAACACAGATCAAAAGAGAAGTCCAAGGAAAAGAAAAAGGAGAGGAGATCGAAAAATTACTAGAGAGGGTCGAGGGGGGGTTCTTGTATTCAACTGATCAGTTGTTTATGTAAATCATATGACAATCTTCATGGAACCGAGATTGGATGATGCTTTAGCCTTTCAGCAAGAACTGTAGAAATCAATAGAGCTTGTAGAAAACTACATATCTGTTTGTGAAATATGAATACATGAGTTTGATTTCAGATGAAAACTTTGTTGTCATTTCAAAAGCATATCGTAAACTAGAAATCTATAATAACATTCGCATTGTGCATCTTTTTTCCTCCTCGGATTCTAAACTGCTGCATGATTTTCTCTTGATAGTACCGTGGATGCCATGTTTTGTCCATTCCTTTAATTTTAGTCACTTTTTGACCCTATTTTGTCACTGGGCAGGAGGAGATCTGTAATAAGCAGGCATTATCACGGGGAAGAACATTTGTGGAACTCCTTCGGCTTTTATGATGGGGAAGATGATTCCTGATGCACCCTGGAAGATGAAAAAAATGGGTTAGTTCATATCTGATATACTCTCTGTTTCTCTTGAATTTTTGTCCCAAAATGATTGTCCTTCCTTTTTTAGTTAGTTATGTATGAATTGTCAATAATATCCTTATAACAAGTAGTTAGTTTTTCTCAACACATGATCACGAGAATATTATAGTAAATATACTACACTAGCTAATTTTTCTCAAAATAGAAACAAGAACTCCCATTTTGGGATGGAGGGAGTATATCACAAAGAATGAGTTCTAGTTATGAAAGCCGAGATGCATACTGAAATCAATTTTGCTCCAATCCGCAGGCGTTTAGGCGAAGGAGATGGAAGGAACAAGCGTCCATCGCCATAGATAGCTACAGCGAAGAAATGGAGAACCAAGCTCAAAGGGCGCGGATTCAGACCAGAGAGTATATATATTTGCCCTTTTGAGGATACTCCGCCAAGACTTAAGTATTCAAAACATGCTTGGCGCATTTCCATACTTTTTCAGGGTCAGGAGACGCGCAAAAGACCTTGTATAGAGCTCCTGCCAATGTGTTTATGGTCGATGCCACAGGCTGCAAGGTACGAAGTTTGGCTATTTATCAGAAAATAGGCTTCAGAACTATATCAGAATTCTACGTACCTTGCGAAGAGTGTAGAAAGATTCGAGATATTTGCAGAGGTAAGAGGCGTTGTTGAGATCTTTAAGGGGTCGAAGAAGATCTCTTAGTACAACGATATCAAATAGAACAACGGTCATGCATATATGAATGCGTCGTGCAGCTCTGCAGGAATCTGGAAAACACGGGTTGTCAGTTGTCACTAGTTTGGTTATAGTAAAAAAACATTGAAGAAATGGAACCGAAAAGGTCATGTCAAGATTCAAGAAGATTGCAATTTACAAGTACCTGAGGAGCAATGACGGTTTTCAGGTAAGCCCCCATTTCGCTATTAGTAATGGGAGGAACTTTCTGGACAGGAACATCTACCAAACAGCAAATCTCAGTGCTGCTGATAGGATAAAACAAGATGAGCTGCTCCGGCGACGCCAGCACCAACAATGATGGTGTCAGTACATTCAACAACCTCTGGTATATGATGTTTTTGGTCATCTGGGTTTGTGTTGATCATCACTTACTGATATGTCCTCTGAATTTGAAGATTTGGTGTTTTTGTTGGTTTCTTTGAAACTGAAGAAGAACATGACATAGGCCAACAAGGAAGCAACTGCTCTACACAAGAACATATACTCATAAACCATCTTCCAAAGACTTGGTACAAGAAGAAAAGCTCATGAAATGGTCTCTATTTTATGGTCTCTCCTCTGTGTTCTTTGTTTCTGTTGTGTTTTTCAGCTATATTTGGTGTCTTTTATTGGTCATTAGGCAACAATGAAAATAGATTTGTAGTTCTTGTGGTTGATGACCCAAAAGTTGTGGTTAACCGCATCTATCAATAAAATAAACACTTCTTTCAGGGCATGGTGATAAGAGAAATTTTATAAAATAAAATAAAAAATCGATATGGGTTTATAATTAGAAATCAACCATTACTTATTTATTAACATGAAGGAGAAAATGTTCCTTAGGGACGATTCAATGGTAAGACACACATCTTCTTTCGTGGGGGTCATGGGTGAGTCGGGTAGGATGGAGTTTTGGGTTAAAAGGAGAGAGCTAAAGAGAAAATATATTAAAGTCTAAACATATAACTGAAAATTAAAACCCACTATAGCTGAAAATCAACATGACATAAACCGTCCTCTACCAAAAAACAGACTAAAGGCATTGGCTTGCGACTCCCTTCAACCTGGCTTGCATTGCCTTCTCCTTGCTCCCACCCGAACCCGAGAAAAAGTCGAGCCACTCCGAATCCCACCATCCTGGAGCAGCTCCCAACACCAAAACGACTTCTTTTCGGATCCATTACTTATTGTACAACTAAAAATCCAATTAAGTTTCAAAATTCTTGTCAAATGCTTTGGAAAAACCGACCCATTAATGTAATCCATTTTAGTTCACAAACTATCCATTTCGTTATTGGTATTAGATCTTCCAATTAGATCCCAAACTACCAATTCAAAGCGAAAAAAAAAACATGGTCGAAGGACCAATTAGAATATTATTAATAGTTTGGAAATCAAATTGAAACAAAATTTTAATTGTCTATCAATTCAGAAACATTTTTCCATCAAAAAATACAAAACATGGAACAATATGGTCTTTGAAAAAACAATCAAAACAACACATTTAAACTATGTAATGTCCAGAAGTCCAATTACAGCTTCAATTACAAGATTTTGGACGTCAAATACCAAATATCTTCACACACACAACATTTAAATGATCCAAAAATTAAATACAATACATTTCCTTCAAAAATCCAAACAACGGTAACTAAACTCTAATCGATTTGGTACATAGAATACAACAAATCAGCTATTTCGTTTTTCTTGGTGTTATAGACAGTCTACGAACACGGTATGTTCAACCTATCAACTCTCTAAACTTAAATCTTTGTAGTTTCAAGTATTTTGAGTATTATAATCTAATGATAGCCTAATGCACATAGCTATCGAGATTCGAGAAAAGCCAGTGTCATGAGTCCTCGAACTGATGATGATCAGTCTCATCGAAGATTTCCTCCTAAAACGCGTTAAGATCAAATATCAGGGAAGGAGAGATTTCGGGACAAAGAAAAGGAGATTAAATGGAAGTTTGTGTTCTGTACCTGTAGGAGCTCTTCGATGACGTCTTCCATTGTTATGATGCCGACAGCTTCTTCTTCCTCGGGGACTTTCGGGAGCGGACTGCCATCTATTTGCAAAATGTCGGAGTACATGTCCTTTGTCCACTTTCTACTTCTCGAGCTGCCGCCCTGGTTGAATGAATTGTTTCGATTGGGAAAGCTCTTCCATTTTTGAAGCGATCTCTTGCTCTTTAAGATCCTCTCGAGTGGAGTCATATCACCATCGATGTCGACTCTCACGTCCCGAGCAGAATCTACTTTTGGAGAAAGCATAAAGCGGTTACACAATGATAAATCCCGATTTAGAAACACGACAGCTGGGAATAATAAATATGATAGCGTTTGCAATAAAACATAATGGATTTTAAGAATATGAATGGGAATGGGAACGGGAACGAGATTCTCAATTCGAAGTCATTATTCGAACATAAAGAATGAAAATCTTATTTTCTTTCCCTACTCATTCTCGAACGAAATTCTAATACGTCACCTAGAGCTAGCAATTCGGGTTTCGGGATGGAAAGGCCGAACCCAACCCCCAAGAGGTGGGGGTTTCTGGCCGCGGATTGGGTCGGATTTGTCTGACCTGACAAGCAAATCCACATTGACAAACTCGACCCAAAAATTAACAGCGTCCATTTTATGTAACCCGAACCCGCAACATATGGGTCCGTTTTGGGTGCCCACATTGCCAAACCTAAGGATCTTTTTTGCATTTCCTTTCTAAGTAGTCGGAACCAGGTTTTCAAAACCACAGTTCTTGAAAACTAACCAAGACAACACCCCGACTAAACCAGAGTAATGGAGGAAGAAGAAAACAAATGAGCCACATGCCTCTCTTTGATCTGCTCGTGTCCTTTCCAGCAGAGACATGAGGGCAGGAAAAATATGCTCAAAAAGATCCAAAACTAGAGTTGGCAAATTGGACCCAAAACCCAAAATACGTTTTTACGAGTTCAAGGTATATTTTACATAAAATATACCCGATTAAATTACGGGTTGGTTTGGAAAAACCTGCACATTTTACCTGTACTTGCAACCTGCAACTCTTTCAGTTCCGGGTTCTAATCAAGTTTTTTCTAAGCCAAACCCTAAAACAAACTATAAACAGCGAAGATTTACAGTATAGTATTGGAACTTACCATTGGAAGGGCTCTTGTAAGTAGGATGCTCTGTCTTGTTGCACTGTCGTATAACAATGGCCATGTGGCTGTGACCTTTCTGAAATTCATTCAAGATGTCATATAAGGGCAAAGTTTCTGGAACCCTGAAACCGACAAACAAAGCACAGTAGATAAGTAAATATGATATAAACCAAAGGAGGGAATTTTAAACAATATCTGAAGTAATAATGGCTTCAAACCAAACAAGATACCTCGGAATCCTACGTATAGTGACATTTTTTATGGGTACTTCATCTTCTGGGTGAACAGTTAGCAGATTCTTGGCCTACAAGTTAACATTGGTGACGTGAGTAGCAGGTACATTAGTATACAGAATTGTCTGTCAAACAAATTAGTTGAAATTGAAAAGAAAAAAAAAAGAAAAAAAAAAGAAAAAAGAAAGAAAGTTATTGATAGACCAATTACTCAGAGAAAACAGATGAGTTGCTAAAATATTCGTATTCCCTTTTATTAAACTGGCTGA
Source organism: Pelargonium myrrhifolium (assembly GCA_036897405.1). Taxonomy (NCBI): domain Eukaryota; kingdom Viridiplantae; phylum Streptophyta; class Magnoliopsida; order Geraniales; family Geraniaceae; genus Pelargonium; species Pelargonium myrrhifolium. The sequence goes on along the minus strand of JAYMTK010004057.1, from coordinate 5,669 downwards.
GTTAGAGAGACCGAAAATCCATACCTATGACACAGCAGAGAAATCAACATCCAAACAATGTATTCCCAAAAAGGTCTTATTGGAATCTTCACAAATTCTAGAATCAACTCGAGTTTAAGGCATGCATGCAGGCAAATGGCTTTAGTATAACCTAAATGCCATTGATAATACCCACCTTACATATACCTTACCATGCACAACAAATTATACTCCATAAGTGATGTGAAAGCACATTCAAAAGCCTCTTATGCGTTACTCTCCTAATAGTGCATTAGTGCTATACAATCTCAAAACTGCTTGGTGTTTATGCACAATCTGAAGACATGCATTCGGGCACCGACCATAATAAGAATGTATACTACCATTTTTTTACACTGCATTTGAAAATCATAACCAGATGGTTTACATTAATGAAACATATTTGTGCAAGACAATTTGTCCAATCTAAATCCCTACAGCTAACAAGATCTAGTCTGCTTTATATGTTCAGCCAATGTGTTTCTTTAATAGGAGTTTGACCCAGTTGAGGAGGAAAATGGTTAAATAAGAAAACTGTTTGCTGGTAAATGGGATGGAGGAGAGATAATGTAAAGCCAGATCATGGAACCAAAAAACTATTTACTATTCAGAAAAGAGTGGGACTTGAATTACTTACCAGAATAAGTCCAATAATATTTGTAGGTTGCTCGTAATAGACAGGAATTCTACTATGCCCCTTCTCCAATATTAGATTCATCATATCCCTATTATATCAAAAGTACAAATCATCAGTAAAACAATGTAATGCAATTTGCAAAAGTGGTGATTTTGACTTTTAAGTATACCAACTTTCTAAAATATCAGACCTGTCAAGCTTGGCATTGATATCAATTGCAAACGTCTCAGATATAGGAGTCATGGCATCACCTGCTGTTTTCTCAGTAAGCCCAAGTGCACCAGCAATGATTGTCGTCTCGTCATGTGTCAATTCTCCACCTTTTCCTGCCTAACAAAAGACAATAATCAGGTTACCGAAACAGATGGACAAATATATTGAATGGGCACAAAGTAAGTGTTGGTATGCATTAAGTAGTTAGAATTATAAACTTGTAAAAGGAGAAAAGGAAACAATTATGAAGTGTGGTTTGAAGGAAAGTATTGTACTACTTAAAGATATTAAACTCACCTCATTACCATGCAAATCTACAAGTGTTTTCAACTCAGCTCTGCGAAAGAGAGCCACTCGTCCATGGCCCAGCAGATAGTCTAATAACTGGGAACCAGATAAAATTTTAGTAGTTGAGAAAAACAATATTGAGAGTAAATAAACTGTTCTACTCTACTTCGCAGAAGTGGATCTTAAAACATGATATATTATACCTTGCTTATGGGAAATGCAATGGGATAGCATATCCAGACAAGAACACGAACAAAGGGAGCCACTTTTGCGCCAATTGCCAAACCATATCGAGAGCATAGAGACTGTGGTATGATCTGTTTATAAAAGTAGACAAAACGAGTAAGGTTTGACTATGAGATATAAACAAAAACTCTAAATATGACTTAATATTCCCTTCAAAACATAAGAATGTTTAGCAAAAAAATTGGACCAATGTCCACAAATATTGTGTACCAAACAAATTGGACCAATGAAGACCCACCACCTGACCACATTTTTGTATGCTGATCTATCTATTATCATTTCACTGGTAAATGGATCCCTTACCTCACCAAAAAGAAGAATCAGTGTCACTGAAATTAAAATAGCACCCCAAGCAGTAACCAGACTGTCAAGGAAAATAGGAAGTGCCTGTGAAAAAAGAGAGTAGATCCTGACATTAACTACTCTTTCATATATATGTAATAATACAACTTTCTATGCTATGCTGCAATCTACTAATTTGTACCTCCATTGCGGCAGCATTGCAAATAAGGAGGGTGCAAAGTAAGAGATGTTGATTTCTGACAACTGGCAGTATCTTTGCTGTTAAAACAAAATTTAACTTATTAGAATATGTAGTTCTTCATGGTACTAAGACTTGCAATCTATTAGCGTGCACATTCAACAGGCATCATATGGTCATGAACTATTTGAAAAGTAATGTTCTGATATAGAACTTATGTATCCACTATTGAAAGTCATAACCTCTAGTACCCATTATTGAGGACCTTCATAAAATTCAACACTTCTATGATATTATTACTGTACTGCAGTAGATTCGTGTCTTGTAGTTACTATTACAATTTCCACTATGCATAACATTTATTGAAATTGCATGTTTAGGGTTTACCAACAGGAATAACGAGCAAGACTCTTGAGTTATTTCAATAAACAGGTAACTAGAAATTTGAAACTGAATTCTTACTTAGGACCATAGAATGATCAAATGATTTGTCCAAATATGCTTCAGATGGTTATCGGGGTAGAAATAGAGAAAGGAGCAATGAATTTCTCTTCAGATACTTAGACAAGCCAACCAAATGTTGAGGTATGAGCCTAATAGATGAAGAATTTGTCTCAAGAAGTCAAGCACTCCAAAGAACCGTCATTCCGGTAGACTCGAGGAGGTCAGCACGGGCAGAGAAACGGCCGTGTGCGTTTGGGCAGAGACGAAGCTAGACAACTAACATAAATTGAATGGCCGTGCAATTGACCAGCAAGGCCATGGTCTTGCACTGCCAGCTATTTCATATTGTCTTCTAAGTGCAGCCTGTGGACAAGCAATTTGTTGAACCATGTAAATCCTGTGTTTTGTGTGTAATTGATTGTTGATTGTTTTATTTTATGTGCTTGTTCATGTATCTCGATGATTGAGATCCGTGTTAATTTTGCAACACTAAAATCTAAGAAGATATTAACACTATAGTCTAAGAAGATATAAAACAAATAACATAAGGGTATAACCGTTTAACAGCGGGAAAAGGATAAAATATTATAAAGAATTTGATACAATCCTGAAATAGGAGAGCCACTCTTGAAGGTGAGCATATATGTTTATACATACATCATAAATACTACCTGGTATACTTGAAAATTTTATTCTAACCAAAAAAAGAAAGATGGAAAAAAGGATATTGGGACAGCTCACTTTATTTGTACAATTGTTTGAACAATTAGATCATTCAATAAATGCAACTATTGTTAAAAGAATCATTTTTTATATTTCTATATATAAATTCTATAAATAAACACCTTTTCAACATTTTGTCTCCAATTCAACTATAACAACTTTTTTTGAAGATAAATTCATCCAAATTAATAAGCTTACATCAGCGTCTACCTAACAAAGCAACTCACATTCCACAAAACATCCATTTCTACCAAATAAAGCAATTCAAATTCCACAAGACATCCATACACACAACCTTAATCTGAATCAATTCACCACACCAACCAAAAACTTATGTACCAATCTTACATCTAAATCAAATAGAGTTTCATTGGGTTCCTGAACCCCGTACATCAAGAAAATCCCACTTTCTAATCTTATCTCACACCTTCTCAGCAACCAAACGGAGCACAATTAAAATAAATGGAGAAATTGGTTAGGGAGGTGCGGATATCGGCATGCTTGCAATCGATGAACACCAATTCAAAATTTTGTCTCCAATTCAACTATAACAAAATTCATCTAAATTAAGAAGTTTAACATAGACACCTACCTAATAAAGCTACTCAAATTCCACAAAACATCCATACACAACATTCAATCTGAACCAATTCACCACAACAACCAGAAACTTATGCCCCAATATTCAACCAAGCCAGTAATTTTTGAAAATATTATTTTCTCCATTTTCAGCTTATGTTATGCTCACAGCTCAATCAAGCTAAGTTTCACTTTCCTCCTGGACCCACACATCAACAATATTCAACTTTCTAAACTTTTCTCAGCATCCAAACAGAGCACAATTCAAACAAAAATCACCAAAAATGGAGAGATTAAAAAAAAAATCATCATAATTCATTTTGGCTCCAATTCAACAATAACAACTGCTTCCACAGACAAATTCATCCAAATTATCTTAATAAACCTACTCTAATTACACAAAACATCCATACTCAACATTTAATCTGAATCAATTCACCAGAACTACCAGAAACTTGTGTTTCGATCTTCAACCAAGCAGAGTCGATCATTGTTACCAAAAGCATTTGTTTCAACAAAAGAGCTTGTGTCACGCACACAGCTCAATCAAGCTAAGTTTCATTTTATTCCACTTTCTTATCTTTTATCAGCATCCAAATAGAGCACAATCCAAACAAAAATCACCAACAAAAATGGAGAAAATAAAATTTAAAAAAATTACCGGCATGCTTCCGATCCTTGGGAGTACCAGACTTTGCGAGGACCTCAAGATCAACCAGGCTCATCGACATGAGCCCCAAGGTGAGCCCAGACATCATCCCAGCGAACAGCACCAGCAACGTTATAATCAGCAAGCGTATAAAGAAACCGGTCTCGCAACAACTGTACTCCACCGCCATTGCTCCACCACCACCGCAAAAACCTTAAATCAGATCCGCACCAGAGGTTCCTCCTCCATTTCCGATCCTTCCAGTGAAATCCAGAAGCAGATAAATTCAAATCAAAAATGTCTTCGCAGAGGTCTGGGTTTATATAGGGAGAGAGACGGAGAAGGTGGACGAAACGGTGCGTTTTGGCGCGGTGCTTCTGGAGGTTGTACGTCGGGGCAGTGTTGGTACAAATGTACAAGTAGGAAGGTGCGACGGAGCCGGCGGTCGGCGACGGAGATTACACACCGGTGGACGGCGGAGGAGAGAGGAGAAATTGTATGAAGTTTTGTATTTATGTCTGAGTTGCAAGCGTTTGGAGCGACGTGTCAGCATATCCGGTTTTTTCGGCTTATTCTTCGGTGCCACGTCAGAGTAGCCGACCCGGGCCCACATTGGGAGATGGTATTTTGTGGTGATGATAATCGTGTACGTTTTGTGCTAATTTACTAAATTGCAACCATCACGTAAAGGTGTTTTAGAGTTGACAATTTGAACTGCAGATCGAGTTTAAGGCCTTGTTTGGTAAGTCTATTTCTCTTTTATATAGGTTAAATGTCTATAAAAGTAATTATGTATAGAAGTTAATGTATTGTTTGGTAAAATTGTCTAAAAAGAGAGTATTAGTATAAAATGACCTTAATGCCTTTTAAAATTTAAAGGCACACCGTTCACAACACCTTTACATAGCATTACGTAAAGGTGTTGGCTGGAGTTAACAATTTGAACTTTTGATTAAGGTCTTGTTTGGTGTATATATAGAATGCCTATAGACATTTTTTTGGCATAACTGCATAAGTATATTTGGTAATATTGTATATATCATGAATGTCTATAGACATTCATGATATATAAACAATTTGGCCCTTTTTCTCATAGGAGGTTGCAAGCTCTTATGAGAAACTGGCAACGCCTATATGGTTATTCTACCAAAAATATCCTTATATACTGCTAAATCTTCATCTTCAATTCTTCGTTGCGTCTGGGCGGTGTACCCATATGCGTTGGTGGGTATACGCAGTGGATCCTGTAATTGTGAGGTATACCGTCAGACGCTGATGCGGCTTAAATTTCTGGCTGCCACGTCAAGATCTGTGCGTCGTCGTATTTGGCTTTCTGGTCTTCTGGTCTTCTTCTCCAAGTCAAGGTCAACGGTCAAGGAAGCGGGCGTCGG
>JAYMTK010004056.1:0-11542 GCA_036897405.1 Pelargonium myrrhifolium | reverse complement strand
TTATATCAGTTGCACTAATAAGGTGATGACACCTCATTTAAAACCATGGATCCGAACGGGTCGCTCCGCTCCCACAAATTCACTTTGGTGGGTATAAGTGATTTTAAAAGAAGTGTCATCAACTCATCGTCTTTGTTAAGTTGCAATTGATATAACTTTATATCAGACAACTGATATACATTATACCCGATAAAATAACAATATAACATGATGTTAATGAGTACGTGTACATTGATATGCAATAGTGTGCATCCCCGTCATGTCCACGTCACAGCTTGCGTCATTGCCACATCATCCTCTTAACTAAAATTAATAAAATTAGTATTGCTGACTCACCGGAGTCACATAAAGTACATGGCCTTGTCATCAATGATTATACAATGGTTATGGTGAGGTGGTGACTGGTGAGGTGAAATTGAAGAGAGGTGGGTCCCAAGATGGCCAAACTTTTTAGGAACTTCATATAAAGGACAAGATCTTGCCACGTGTGTCCAACGTGGCTCACTGACCCTATATTTTCTTTTGACACAGACAGATGCCGAAATCTTAATTGGTCTATTATACCATCATCACCCAGGATGTGTTGAGTAGTGATGACCCTGCATGTTATATGTAATTTTTCATATCGGAAACGTGAAACCGCGCTACTTTAGTCGAATATTATTTAATGAGTTGAATTACACGATACGAATATAACTCGTTTATGAGTTGATCAATACAATACATGTTTAAAATTTCATGATCCGATCTGATGTGTTCAAATTACAAAGTTGAAATTTACCCAACATGAGCCGATAAATATATATTTGAGTCATTTGATTTACATAGATTGTTTTTTTGTACTATACATCTTACATTTTTATTTTGAAAATGGACGAGTCAATAATAAACGAGTTGCATGAGCCGTTTATGACTTGTTTGATTCAACGAGTTAGGTGAGTTAGACAAGTTCGACTCAGTCACAACACGGTTAGTAAACAAGTTGAGTTAATCGACACAAACTCATCTAAACTTATTAAATTTTGTGTCGTGTCATAAGTTATGACCCAAATGAATTGTCATAATCGTTATAAAGTCTTTTTGATTCCCTTCTTTTTTCTTCTTCTAGTTTTGTATTGAAATTTCTTCGACAATTGTTTGAAAGACTATTAACGAATGTCACGTGATGATGTATGTAAGATAAATGTAAACGCTCTTGCTGACAATGGTCCGTAGTTTTGTAAAAGTATGTTGGTAGGATTTTAAATATCTATTAATTTTGGTGAAAACACATGTAATCAAAGTATTCAACCAAAACAATTACAAACACTTATATTTTGGTTAATATTCTCTAAAAGTTAATTTCAGATTGCTGTATTGCCATTTCTTGTGTTTTGAGAAAATATTTTTGTCTTTTATTGTCAAATGTGACTTAATAATAACATTTTTAATATGATCAATCATTTTCATCAAATTAAAATTTGAAATATGTATTAACTTAAGAGAGCTACAATAATATTAATCAAATTTTTTTAAAAAAAAATAATAATTTTCCTTTATTTGCAAGTTCATGTTGATTATTTTAGCAACATACAAACACAATAATGTGGAGCATGTGATGAGTTTAATAACACCACATATCTATACTTGATTGATTGATTGGTTTTGAAGTAAACTTTGATTATTCCAATCATTTTCTTTATTAATAACAAAAATAATCAAGAGTTTAATGTCACAACTTATCACTTTTTTCATTAATTATTGGTAAAAGACAAAATTTGATCATTGAACTTTTCTTGTTTGAATTCAATTTGTTCTCTAGATTTTTTAACTCAAAATAGTTTCTGAACTTTCTCGTTTAGACCCAATTTGGTCCCTAAAATTTTATTTGACCCAAAATGGTCATTGAACTTTCAAATGTTGGCCCAATTTGGTCCCAATAGAAATGACCATTTTGGGTCAATATTTGAAAGTTCATAGACTAAATTCGGTCCAAATACGAAAATTCAGAAACCATCTTAGGTCAAAAAATCAAGGGACTAAATTGGATCTATAACCTTAATTATTTTACTAATTAATAGAAACTAAACCCATTAATTATCATGCATGTAATGTAATTTGAAAATGTGACCACCTTTTGATGATGAAACTAAAATTGTTCCTTTGAAAATATTGGCCAATGAGTGATTAAAATAATTGAAAGCTATCATCTTTTCTCCATGCATGCACATGGATCAATTGGTCACTCACTATAGTCAAAAAGGGACCAAAAGATTATACTCATTAAAAAAAAATCTTGATGTTCGAAAATATTCTTGTTTTGTTTTATTTTAATTGGTGTGGCTTTTCTGTCTTTCATGGGTCAAAAATTTAACTTGAAATGCAAGTAGTATAAAAAAAATAAAATAAATAAATAGTTTTAGTATTTTAAATAATTCTCTTAAAAAAAGCATTTTAAATAATAATCCAATAATCCATAGCTTTCTCAATCCACGTTTATAAAATTAAAACATGTTCATTAATTTTATTTGCAAAATCATGGTAATCATCAATAATGTTACACCCAAGATGGTAGTGGATCTGAAAGAGGTGGAGGCGAGGGAGGAGACGGTGGCTATTGCGGTGCCGGTCAAGCAACGGAGAGATCCGATTGTGAGTGGAAATGAGATAGGAGGCTCGAGGTCCAGGCCAAAAAATGGAGAGGATGGAGCCAAGACGGGGCTTGGCGACCATCCGGAGGTATATAGTGACGTGCTCCGCCAATGGTGGGAGGTGGAGGGAAGAGGAGGGTTTTTACTTATGTTTTATGTTTTTTTTTCCCTCCAGTGTTGTCGTTTTGGTTAGTTTGTTTTGTTGTTTTTTGGATTTTAGTGTAATTTTGGACGTTAATTTTAGTGGGTGGATGTTGGTGGTTATCGGGTGCTTCAGGACTGAGCCCCTGGTATTAGGATCAAAGGTAATCTGTTGGTAACAAAAATTATATCCCGTGTCCTGTGAGACCGTGGGCAAGGTCGGTGACCTTTTTGCCTTCCCGTCTCGGGTTTTGTTGTTAGGGTCGTTGGGGACTTTAGCATGTATCTTATGGACAATACCTTATGATATGATTAATACAATTTATCATTTATGATAAAAAAATGATGTTACACCCATGTTCTTAGGTTAAAATTATTATATTGAGTGGGGACCGACCTACATTCAAACACATATATATGAAATTTTTGAGAGGATGATGGCTCTTACCAACCATATCTTGTGGTCTACAGTGCAATTTGATGTATAAAATTATATAATTTAAAGAGTGGCAAATTGTTTTCGAGATTCTATAAAATTGAGTTTTGGTCGATTTTATTTGAGATATTTGAAGTTCAATTTTTGTTGTTGAAAAAAAGATAAAAATTTATTATCGTCTTACCTTGTGAAATGTATTTTGGTAACCTTTTGACAAAAATAATATCTAAAAAACAATCAAAACGAAAACTCTGAACGAATCTTTTTGTCAATCTTGTTTGAGTATGCGAGAGAAAGTAGTTACGAAAAATTGTACTCCTTTCGTTTTAAAGGAGCGTAGTTGTTTTATTTTGAGAAAATATTATGGAAAAGTTAGTTATTGTGGTATATTTACTTGTATATCCTTATGATTATGTGTTAAGAGATACTATGAGCAATTCATGCATAACTAAACTTGCTAAAAAAAAAGAAAGAGAACGATTATTTTTAGACAAAACCTCAATATTAACAGGGGTAAAATGTATATCAGTTGACTGATATAAAGTTATATCAATTTCAACTTAATAAACCAATGAGGTGATGACACCTCATTTAAAATCACTTATGGCCACTCAAATGAATTTGGGGGAGCGGAGCGACCCGTCCGGATCTATAATTTTAAATGAGGTGTCACCACCTTATTAGTGCAACTGATATAACTTTATATCAATCAACTGATATACATTAAACCCTATTAACATAACAATTGTTTGAGACAGATGAAGTATAAAAGAATTGCTCATTCTTCTGCAACTCAATGTTAATGTACAATCACGTATCTTTTTTTTGCAAATTTGTTTGTACCCACGATTCAAACGTTATCAGTAGTTTAACGCATAGACTCACATGTTTCTCTTTTGCAATTTTATCTACGACGACAATTCAAACAACCATTATTGTGTAGCTCAACGTTAACATACTGCCACTTCAACCCAACTATAAAAAAAAAGTATTGAGAAAAAATAAATCAAAACCCAAATTTATAAAGTCCCCCAAAAGTAAATAAAGTTTAATAATGAGACAATAAAGTAATTAACAAAGAAAATCGGGGTGAAATGACAAATAAAGATTGTCTCAAAATTCAACGACCCAATTGCCTTGTAAAGCACGTCTTTTCGTATCTCTCGTCAAATCAGCAACTCTCTATAAATAGCGTCCTCCGATTCCTTCTTTTTCTCTCCTTTCTGTTATTTATCGCTTTCTTCGTCTCTTTCGCTCTCTCTATCGATTTTTAGGGTTTTCTGTGATTTCCGATTGCTCCGATTCATCTCCATTTCCTCTCAAACCTCCATTTTCGAACCAGATTCAGGTACGATTCTGTGTTTTTCGTCACATTTTTACTATTTTTTGCCAGATTTTCGTGTCATTGTCATTATAGTCTTCTCTGCAATGCCGATTTTAGAATCTAATCGGCGATTTTTTTGTCCGTTGAGTCTCCATTTTCGTTCCTGAAAATCTGAGATCTCACCTGTAACGATCGTCGCCGTCGCGACTAATTTTTTTGCTGCCGATAGCTTGAAGCTTCTGCGACATCATTTCTGGTTGATTTTTTTTTTGTTCTCATTTGTGGTTGGTTTAGTAATCGAATTTAATATAAAAATTGTTGTTGAGAATCGTGATGGTCTCTGGATTACTGTTTGGCTTAGAACACAAGTAGTTGCAGATTTTAATTAATTAATTAGTTTTTGTGAATGTTGCTCTGTATTGGCGTATACAATGAAGAAATCGATTCAACGTTTCATTGATTATTTATAGTTTCTCTTATTTGAGGTGTATTTTTCCATGTAACGTCTTAAAGAAACCGATTCAACATTTCATTGATTATTTATAATCTCTCTTATTTGAGGTGTAGTTTTTTGTCCGTTAAGTCTCCATTTTCGTTTCTCAAAATCTGAGATCTCACCTGTAATGATCGCCGTCGCGAGTAATTTTTGTGCTGTCGATACCTTGAAGCTTTTTCAGCATCTATTGTGGTTGCTTTAGTAGTCGAATTTAATATAATAAATTGTTGTTGAGAATCGTGTTGGTCTCTGGATTCCTGTTTGGCTTAGAACACAAGGTGTTGCAGATCTTATGTTGCTCTTTATTGGCGTATACTATAAAGAAACCGATTCAACATTTCATTGATTGTTTATAATTTCTCTTATTTGATGTGTATTTTTCCATATAAAGTCGGGCTTAATGGAGAAGTTTGATATATATTGAGTTAAAAAGTGAGATTTAAATAATAATATAGAAAAGACCCCACCTTTGAATTGGATGTTCAGATCGAACCAAAAATCAGCTCACATGAGAGATTTTTCTCAATAACTCCATTCTTGTATTTATATTTTCTTATAACTTCTTTTGTTTTAGGTATTTTTCTTGTTGAATTGTTAATTGTATTATTGTTTCTATGGCTGGGATTGAAAGTTAAGGGTTGTTTTGGTAGTTGGAGTGTCTATTCATTTTTTTGTATATTTATGTTACTTTGATGTCTATATTGAAAGTGATGTGTATAAAAAAACCAAACATTGTGTTCTGAGATTTAATTAGTATGGAGTAGTAGGTCCACATTAACTAGTTGCATTATGTAATACTCACATCAGATCATCAATGCATTATTTAGTTTCCTTATTTTTTTTTTATAAGAAGAGACCAACATTTGTTTGTCATTTAGGGGAGGAGTCACTGTACTGCTTTATGGGCTATGAGAAGCCGTATATGATAGATATTGAATTTTTATTCTAGGTGTGCAGAGGGAGAGAGCAGTTCAATGAATTTTTAGTCTCATATCTTATATTATATATATACATACATATATAAAACTCTAGAGTTTTTGTTTTATTTTTAGTTTATCTTTTGTTTTATTTTATTTTTTAAATACGAGATTTTCAGTTTCTGTTTGTGAATATTTTGTAGCTAATTTAAGGTCTAGCTTTTGAAAATTACATGAAAGTAACCTTTGCGAGAGTTTAGAGCAGTTTTTCAGAAAAAAAATCCCTTCAGGAACAATTTTATTCGCCAATTTTGTTTTATGATGTAGGATGTAAAGTGTCAAAGTTACATATGGAGAGCTCTTTGAGATTGAAAGTTACTTTATTTTACACTTTCTTTATTTCTCTGTTGGCTTTGTTTAATAAGTCTCTTTTTTTTTTCCCACGGTGTGTTCTGTACTCCGGAAAGTCAAATTCTTGCCTTTAACCACAATTTATATCCTTTAATCTAATATAGTTATCGGTTGTGGCTGTTTTTTCCTAAGATTACAAAATTTATTTGGCTGTCAATGTAACTAGATAGAGATGGAAATATTAATTTCAAGTCGCATTCTTTGTGGAATCTATATTTGACAAACACTCTTAATACTACGGCCCACCTGAAGCTGACCGTTTATTTAGTTATATTTCTGTATTCATGGTTATCCCGTCCATCCTCTTCCAATATCAACCAATAATCAAGTGTGAGGTTCAAATATATTGGATTAGCTAATCGGTTTGTTGATTCTTGAACTTTTGTATATCCCTAAACAACTTTGCTTTTAGTCTTCATAATTTGCTTGTTCTCAACTTATTCCCTCCAATTTCTTTTATTGTTCCCAACTGGAATTTTGTTTGTATGCATCAGTAGATTCATTAAATTATTCTTTAGTATCATTTGTACGGTTCCTACAAGATTCAAAGTTAAGATTTGTAGGCTCTCCTTTTGCAACACACTATAATATTCAACGTGTTTGTGCAGAAATAAGGTGCACGTTTCTGGGATCTGTACGCTCTATACGGTTTACAACAAAGAAAAACTCGTTTAATAATGTTTGATTATCTGTCATAGATGCAGTGTAGCTTCGGAGATGAGGTGAGATAGTCAAGTCCCTTCTGTTCGTTAAGCAACACAATCTGTTATTTACAGTATTTAGTGTTCTCATCCAATAATTTCCTTCCTTACTCACAGTTTACAGGAAGTCTTTGCTTGATGGACTGCGAACCTCACACAAGTGACAAAAAAACGTTGAAAAGGTGGTTTTTCATAGACAAAAGAGTCGGGTAGAAGGTATTTGTAAAGGAGCCCAATTTTGTATCCAATCAAGAAGCTGTGAATATCGTACACTTTAGTTTACTTATATTAAATATACTTCACAATCGATCTGGACCCGATGGACTTGAAGTCCAACCATTCTTCTCCTGTTGTCACTGACCCGACAGTCTTAAGCAAGTCAAGATTGGGTATCCATTCCAATCGGTTTCCATCACCATACCGAAATGGCAAGTGCATCAGTGTTCCAAGGAAGAAAACCGGAACATTTGATGATGTTCGTTCTAATGGTTGGCTTGACGCCATGAAATCATCTTCACCTCCTCGGAAGAAGTTAGTTAAGGATTTAAATGTTGAGGTTGCTTCCGATGATACTGATAACGCATACGCCACATGGATGGTATGCTTTCACGATCCTTTTTCTCAATAAGTTATAATGTTTTATTTACAGTAGATATAATTTTCTCTTGCCTTGTGAATTTGCAGCTCAAGTTCCCATCAGCATTGAAATCTTTTCACAACATTATGAAGATTGCTATAAATAAAAAGATTGCGATGTTTCTGGATTATGATGGAACTCTCTCTCCAATAGTAGATGACCCTGACCGTGCTCTTATGTCTGATGTTGTAAGACCATAATCTTAACTTCCCCAATATAAAAATTTCTTTTGCTTTGGCCCGTCCTGGAACTTATATCAAATAATTATGTTTTCCAGATGCGATCTGCTGTGAGAAATGTCGGGAAGTATTTCCCTACAGCAATCATTAGCGGAAGAAGCCGTGATAAGGTATAGCTAAAGAAATCTTCATTTTAGCACATCTGGTTTAAGTTTTTCCCATTTTGTTTAAATCGTTTTGTCTTGTCAGGTCTATAACTTGGTAGGACTAATAGAACTATACTACGCCGGTAGTCATGGGATGGACATAATGGGTCCTGTTGGTAGCAAAGTGTCTGATCATTCTAACTGTATTAAATCTACTGACGAACAGGTAAGATTTGAATCTCCGCCCGTCAATATTGAATAGAATATTTTGTGCCAATCTCAATTTTCATCTGATATTTGATTCAAATCTCGCAGGGTAAGGATTTAAATCTGTTCCAGCCCGCTAGAGAATTTTTACCTATGATTGACGAGGTTCGTGATTGTTTGTCAGTAGGAAGTTATTTTTTACTCATCATATCGGAGTTGCTTATCTTTATCGAAACTTTTCAGGTTTTTAAAACCCTCGTTGAGAATACTAAAGGAATCAAAGGCGCAAAAGTTGAAAATCATAAATTTTGCGCCTCTGTACATTATCGTAATGTAGATGAAAAGGTAAGGATATCTTGAAGTGCAATACAATGCTTCCTATACCGATAGATATGTTCTCATACAGTTTTGTTTTCTGTCTTTATGCACTTCAGAACTGGCAAACAATTGCACAAATTGTTCATGATATTCTTAAAGACTACCCTCGACTGCGATTAACTCATGGGCGGAAGGTATGGATCGCTTGAATACCTTCACAATGTTTTTCCCTTTTGTCCCGTCTTTTGTTAGTTAATTGAGATCGTTAGTATTTTTGTTCTGTTTTGACGTTCAGGTTTTAGAGGTCCGTCCCACGATTGACTGGAACAAGGGAAAAGCAGTTGAATTTCTTCTTGAATCTCTCGGTAATTGAATATCTATATCTTTAGCACTTTTGTTTTACTTAATGCCCATTTTTTTCTATTGTAAAAATGTTTTGATCTCGCAAAATGATTTAGGGCTAAGCAATACCGAGGATGTGCTTCCAATCTACATAGGAGATGATAGGACCGATGAAGATGCCTTCAAGGTACATATATAACCGATTGACTGCAATATGTTTTTCTCGTATATTGTTTGGATCTTGCACAATTGATTAACCGAAAATTGTGAAACTACCTTAGTTTTTGCGGAAGGGAAATCGAGGTTATGGTATTCTAGTATCTTCAGCCCCGAAAGAAACCAATGCACACTTCTCTCTGAAGGATCCGTCAGAGGTAAATGATTTTTTCATTCCCATGTTCTTCGTATTGTTTGAGGATCAGTATTGGTGCAACGGTAAGATTGTCGCGTTTTGATCTCTAGATCACGTGATTCAACTAGGAAACAACCCATGCGTATATAAATGACCCTTTGTGCGTCAGGCCTAGAGTTGTCAAATGGGTTGTGGGTTATCACTGATATGACTTGATAATATCGGCCCATAATTTCCCTACAAAATGAGTTGTGACCCCACCATTGATTTCAAATGGGTCGCGGGTTATCAATGATTTGACTTGATAATATCAGCCCATAATTTTGCCTACAAAATGAGTTGTGACCCCACCATAATTTTCCCATGTTTTTTGTATTGTTTGGGGATCAATATTGTGCAACAGTAAGTTTGTTGCGCTGTGATCTCGAGATCACGGGATACAACTAGGAAACACCCCCTGCAAAAGCTAGGGGAAGACTGTGTATATAAATGACCCTCTCTATACATTAGATTCTTGTGCGTCAGGTCTAGAGATGTCAAATAGGTCGCGTGTTATCACTGATTTGACTTGATAATATCGGCCCATAATTTCCCTACAAAATGAGTCGCGGGTTATCACTGATTTATACATTAGTCTTGTGCGTCAGGCCTAGAGCTGTCAAATGGGTCGCAAGTTATCACCAATTTGACTTGAATGAGTTGTGACCCCACCATTGGTTTCAAATGGGTCACGGGTTATCACTGATTTGACTTTGATAATATCGGCTCATAATTTTCCTACAAAATGAGATGTGACCCCACCATTGGTTTACATAGTTGTATAAAGCAAATTGGTTTACATTGATATGTAGGTGATGGAGTTTTTGGAGTCTCTTGTGAGATGGAAGAAGCTAAATGATGGGTGAATATAAATCTCCAAAGGGAAAAGAAGCATATCTATGTTGTTGCAATATAAAAGTCCAATTTTTGGTTTAATAGTTTTTTTTTTTTTTTGGTGTGAAAATAACAAGTCCATTGGTTTTGAAACTGCAAAAACATTTGCAGTCTAAGTTATAGCATTTTTCTTTTCTGAATTTTGGATTTAAATTGTATACTGAATTTGTCTTCCCCAAATGTATAATTTTGGTTTCCCACACCATTTGATTGCTATATAATCATCATATGAATTTACAAAATTGCTACTGTTTTTAGTGTGTGTATATATATATATATATATATATATATATATGAGTAAAATGTATATTAGTTGACTGATATAAAGTTACATCAGTTGCAACTTAATAAAGTCAATAAGATGATGACACCTAATTTAAAATCACTTACACCCACCCAAGTGAATTTGTGGGAGCGGAGTGACCCGTCCGGATCCATGATTTTACATGATGCATGTCATCACCTTATTAGTGCAACTGATATACGTTAAACCCTTTTTGGCAAATGCACTAGGTTTTTTTTTTTCTTTCATGGATATATAGTCGTGTCCATTTTCTAATTCTTTTTAGAGCCATGAAAATTGAATTTGTAGGAATTTTTGATATTTCGAATTTTATCTATTGAATTTGCAAAAATTTTGATTTTCTTTTCACCAAAAATTAAACGGATGATCCGGAAGTTGCACACTTAAACTCAACTTTTAATGTTTTCATTTTATGAATATATAAAATATTAAGTTAGTATTACTTATGTCAGTTATAACACATGATCACGATGATATAAAAATAAATATACCACACTAATTTTTTCTCAAAATAAAAATAATGACATTCGTTTGAGGGCGGAATGAGTATGAGACATTATATTGATGATACAACAGTAAATATATCACACTAACTAGTGGTTTTGTAATATCTTTTAATTTGATATTCAACCTAAAAAGTACATAAAACTAGGATTCATCAAATTTTATAATGAATCATCAATCAAGTCTTCATGAAATGTTTCACAGTTGATTGTTATACTTAACATCAGCCCAAAAACTTAAACTAATAGATAGATGACTTAACGTGTATATCAATTTTTGACACTACACGTGAACGAAGAAGAGAGACAAAACAAACGACTCAATAGGCCCAAACGGAAACCAACTCTATACTCTAACACACCCTCAGGTGCAAGCCTAATGCTTAAATTTAATATAGGTAGCGGCATGACCACATGATTCGAACTCGAGACCTTTAGGTCACCTAGGTTTTGATACTATGCAAAGCTTAACTCCAACCCCAAAGCTTAATCTAATAGGTGGAGGGCCCAACGTGTATATCAAGTGGTGACATACTTCACATTATTTCGATGTGAGGTAAGATTA